>JAJMFN010000344.1:0-82156 GCA_030574735.1 Hansenula sydowiorum
AAATCGATACAAAATATGTCCAAATCAAAGCTAACTATACTATAAGACCATCATTGAATGTTTGAAGTATTCAACTACTGGTGATCTACCACCGAATAGTAAAGGTGGGGCCTTTTTACACGACCCAAAGATGACGGACGAGAAAGAAGTCAAGGCACAGGTCAAATTGGCATTCACGAATGCTTCTGGTGTCTCAATGATCTGTACGAGAGCTATGCTATTGACTGTGAAAAGAACAACGGCTACATTCAAGACTTTAGAGGGTCAATTATTAGCATTGAACAGAGGCGAGAGAACAACAATAAGCACAAAATGTGCCGAGCTTGATGCTCAAGTCCCAACCTACCTTGGTGTCTCGAAAGCTATTTTGGATTATGTTATATTTTGTCACCAAGATGAAAGTTTATGGCCATTGGCAGAACCATCGGTTTTGAAAAAGAGATTTGATGAAATATTTGAAGCTCTCAAATTCACAAAAGCTCTTGATAATATTAAAGTGATAAGGAAAGACATGTCTGTTGAGATCAAGCTATTAGATCAATCAGTCAAACATTTGAAGTCTGATAAAGAGAGAGCTGATAGAGTTAGAGAAAAGATCAGTACAAGTAATAATAATATAGACTCGTACAAGGAGGAAACTTTGTTGTTGAAAGAAGATTTAGGAAGAATCACAAAAGAAAGTGATGAGCTTTTCAAATCAAATCAGGAGTTTCAAAAAGTTTTGTCTAAACTAGAAAGCTACAAGCACTCACAGAGATCGCTCGATGAACAAATAGCCAGACTTGAAGATTCCACCAAAATATTACCTGAAACAGATGAGGCCATTAAGTATAAACTTGCAAACTTCCAGGCCATGGTCAATGAAGCTCAAGAGAAGGTTACCGAACTGAAAAATGAACTTGGGGATAAACAATCAAATTTGAGAACACTAAGACAAGACTACAGTCAGGTAATCAGAGAAGAAGGTCAGCTAAAGGGAAAAGAAGAGGATTTTAATGAGAATCAAGCTAATCTCAAGAAGTTGGTTGAAACAATCTCCTCGAGTCTTGATATGGAAACCAATTCTAATGATGTTCAAGCTTTCGAAAAGGAGCTAGGTCAATTTATTGGTAAAACAGAGAAAACACTAAACTCATTGGTTGAAAAATCCAAAAAATCGGAGTCTGTTATTGAGCAAAAACTGAAACTAGTGTCAGACTCAAAGCTTAAAGAGGCACAACATAGAGAATACTCTGTGAACGATATTAAATCACTTGAAGGTGAAATCAAAACGCAGAATAACAAAATCAATGAATTGGATGTAAATGAAGGAGGCTTAGAATATGAAAAGACCAAATTAGAAGACTTGGAGAATAAGTTGGCAGAAGTGAAGAAAGAGAGAGCTGTTGAAAATCTGACAAAGGAGATCAAGCTCAAAAACAGTACAATTTCCAGTTTGGAATCAGAGATCGAAAGTTTAAGTAATGAAATTTCACAAAGTCATAAGCAAGCCGATGTGCACGCCAAAATTTCGCTATTGAAAGATGAGCAAAAGTACAGAAATAAGGCATTGACAAAACTAATTGATACCAATAAGGAAGTATTCACTGCTGAAAAATTGGACCTCGATCACCTCGGAGAAAGCTATAGGGAGAAAACTCAGCAAGTCAATGATGAGATTCGCAAAGGTGAGAGCAGTCTCCGCAAACTTAAAGAGGACCATTCAAAGCTCGACTCAGAGAACAGGTTTAAGAAGACGACAATTTCCAATCTTTCCAAAGAGCTTGAAGATTCGTTAAAAAGATTCAAGGATGAACTCGATGATGAAGAAGTCGAGGATTATGATGAAATTCTTGGAACTGCTGAGGATGACTATAAAATAGCGCTGGAAAATTTGAAAATGACTCGTACAACTTTACAATTCAATAAAAAAGCCTTGGAGTATGCTGAGAATGACAATTGCTGTTATCTCTGCTCAAGAAAATTTGATGAGAAATCTGTTCTATCAACATTTATCAAAGATCTTAAAACAAAGACCGAATCAGGATTTGAAGCAGAGCTACAAAAGCAATTGGAGTCACAGAAAGAATATTTGGACGTTGTTAGATCTTTAGCTCCTGATGTTGATAGGATTGTCAAGATCAAAAGTAAGGTTGACGATTTAAATGAGCAAATAAAAACCAGTGCCAGTGCACTAGCAGAAGCTGAAGATGCATTAGGAAAACAGGAATCCTATTTATCTGGGGTCAAACAAAAGTCGGAAAGTCTTGATGATATAAAGAATGCTGTTAATGAGATAACTAGAATGAAACACGATCTCAAAAATGTTAGTAATCAATTACTCGCTAAAGAGAAAGAGTTGAGTGATTATGGTTATTCTGCTAAAGATCTAGATCAATTGCAAAAAGATCAAAAGGAGAAGAGTGTTTCTTTAAAACAATTACGCGCTGAAGTTAATACACATTTGGAGGATAGGGATACAAAGCAGCGTGAATTTTCCATCTTGGAAGGTAACGTGAAAGATAGAAGATTGGCTATCAGTAATATTGAGAGAGGCCTAGTTGAAAAGGAAAATTTGCTGAGAAGCATTGAAGAAAACAAAGGTAAAATTACCAAACTACACGAAATGGCTGAAAAATCCACAAATATTATCCGAGAGCTTGAACAAGAAATTGGGAAATTGTCGTCAGAGCTTGAATCCGAGAAGGAAGCTAATGAACAAAAAATCGCTAAGCAGCAGAAGCAAGTGAGCAAACAAAGGGAATTCCAAAGCCAGTATTCTTCCTTGAGCAAGGAGGTTTCCTATTATGTTGAGGTTGATTCCAAAAAATTGCAAAAATGTCAGGAAGAAGTTGCGCTGATTGGAACGTTAATTGCTGAACATGAGGAAGATATTGAAAAAACCACCAATCATGTTTCTAAAGAGGAAAAGAAACTTGCTGATACAAGTAGTGAAGAAAGAAACCTGAAAAACAACTTGGATATCAGACACATGCAAAAAGAGCTTGATAAGATTCAACAAGAAATTGCTGATATGAATATTCAAAATGCCGAAAGTGAAAGAGACCGTTATGAAGAGCGTTCTTCAATCTTGAGAGAACAATATTCTAGATTGAATGCCGATCTAGCTGGTAAAATGGGTGAGATAAAGCAAATTGAAGATCAAGTGAAACAATTTCAAAGAGAATTGAGAACTGAATTCAAAGACGTGGAGGAATCATACCAAGAAGAATGGGTAAAACTCCAAACCAAAACATTGGTCTCGAATGATTTGGGTACTTACTCTAAAGCTTTAGATTCAGCCATTATGCAATACCATAGCATCAAAATGAAAGAGATTAACAGAACAATTGACGAGTTGTGGAAAGGTACCTACAGTGGTACTGATGTTGATACAATCATGATCAAAAGTGATCAAAACACAGCAAGTAAAGGTAATAGATCGTATAATTATCGTGTTGTTATGGTTAAGCAAGATGCTGAGTTGGACATGAGAGGAAGATGCTCTGCGGGTCAAAAAGTTTTGGCGTCCATTATCATTAGATTGGCATTAGCTGAATGCTTTGGTACAAATTGTGGTGTTATTGCATTGGATGAACCAACCACCAATCTAGACGCTGAAAATATTGAATCGTTAGCGAGATCGCTAAGTAATATTATCGAATTGAGACAAGCACAGAAAAATTTCCAATTGATTGTCATTACACACGACGAGAAATTCTTGACATATATGAATGCTGCTAAATATACTGATCATTTCTACAAAGTGAGAAGAAACGATGCACAAAAATCACAAATCGATTGGGTCAATATCAGTCGAGTATCCGAATAAGGAAAGTATTTTTTTCGTTAAACGTATTTATTTTAATGATGATGAGATCCAGTCTCTGTATGTTCTTTGTCTTTCTGCCATATCTTTCATGATTTTGTATTTTGTATTCAATAAGCTTTCAAGCTTTGGGTCATCAAGAACAGGATTATATAGTGTCCCATCTTCATTCAACCTCTTGATGATTTCCGTCAATGGTTCGCTTTTCAAAGCAGACAGTCCTAGATATGCAGCTCCTTTAACACCAGAAAGAGCTGGGTTTGTTTTACTCACCTCCACAGGTAGCTTCGTGACAAATGCAAGCAATTTAACAAGCCTTGTGTTTTTAGCTTGACTTCCTGATATAATGATTTTGGAAATATTGTGCCCCTCTAAAGCCTCGAGAACTTGCTTGGTTTGGAAAGCAAGGAACTCAAGAGCACATATATACTTTAGTACTAGATCTTTGAGTGAGTTATCCGTAGACTCGCCAATGAACGCTCCTCTCATTGAACCATCAGCATGAGGTGTCCTATTCCCTGACAAATCGCCATACAGGAACATGTTTCTTGACTCATAGTGAATACTGTTTCCATGTCTTTCTTCAATTTGTTGCGAAAGGTTTTCCAAAGAGTCAAAAACGTCTGGTCCCATATTTTGAAGCTCTTGAAATGCTGGATGAGATTCCAATATGTGCTCGATTAATTTCCCTGTAGTAGACAGGCCACCTTCTGATACACTAATCTGAGGAAATACACATCTGTATGGGCCCCATATCCCTGGTATTGGGATTTTGTTCTCGTGTGCCACTAGAAAGCATGTAGACGTGCCTGCGATCATTGTCAAGGTATTTTGTATGTTTTTCCCACAGGAGGCGATCCATCCAGCATAACAATCTATGAGACTCTGACCGACTATCAATCCATCTTCAGTTGTGCTGACTTTTTCACCAGCATATGGGACCGGTACATTGTTTGAATCCGTCGTTGTTTCTGTTCTTCCCAGTGCTTTAAAATTATGACTTGTTAGGGTCTCTAGACCTATATTCTTGAAAAATCCAGCATCCCAACCTTTAAGTTCCCCATCCAAAGCCATTGGAGTAACACCCTCTTCATGATATGGCACTATATTCTCACTTTCACCATTTTTTGAAATCATGAATGAGAGAAAGTCGTGGAGGTCAAAGAACACTATATCTTCAAGATCGCTTTTCGGTATATGATCCACCAAGTATTTGACTTTGGGTATACCCATCTCCTCGATAAATGCACCTCCAACATACCCCAGAACTGAGTCACCCTCTAGTATATTATTTATGAGCACTGTCTCCTTTGAAGCCCTACTATCCATCCAAAAGACAATGTTTTGGTTCGGATCGCTGAAGCCATGGTCAACGGGGTATGGCACAAGACCACTTTCAGTTCTCTTCATCACAACCATTGAACAGGTGGCTGCACAGCCAATACTCATGATGGTCATATCTTTTGCGAGTCTCGCCTTTATATTGCTCATGCATCTTTGATAAGCGTTCCAAATCTGAGTTGAGCTTTGTGTCACAAATCTTGGATCCTCTTTACTTTGATAGTAGTCGAGCTTTTCCGTCTCAACATCAATCAGCTCTCCGTTATTGTTAATCAGACCGACTCTTATCGACGAGGAGCCCACATCCACGCCAGCGTAGAGCTCTTTAGTTACCATTTTGGCATCGGATCAACAGCTTCCAAACAGACAAATTCGTACTTTATTCTTCCATCTTTTGCTCATCGATTAAAGTTATCGATCTTGAGAAAAAAACCACATGCAAAACGAAAAAAACGGAAGTCCCGAAAACCACTTCATAATACCGATCTCCATTGATATTCCTCACAACACTCACACCTGAAGCCTCGAGTTCTCTTTCTAAATTTGCCTTACAATTAATAACGGAAGTCAAGAACAAAGACCCTCGAAACGTTCAATCACAGACCAGTTTTTGAGGCTGCTGTTTGAAAGCCTGTGTTCCCGGATAGCAAAGAGCAAAACAGCATATAGAAGATGACAGATAGAAGAAGCCCTGTTGAGCAGACCGTGATGACCAACGCTGGCATCCCAAGATCTCCCAGTCCAGGTAGTGACAGCTACTTGCAGCCAACGAGTGGTATTGATCAAATCGTGGATGAAGGTAGCGATATAAGTGAAGGAGCTGCAGCTTCTTTTATTGGTGGGACTTCCATAGCATCAAAATACGGAAACGACGAAGAGATACAAGAAAAAGAATTGTTCAATGATCAGGTCACAACCGGTGATTTGGAAAGCAAGAAGTTCAAGAATGAGCATAAGGTGTTCACGTTCTCCTTACCATTTGGAGGGAACCCATTGTCATTATTTCCTTCATTGAAAAGCTTGAGACATGGCCTTCCGATTATTGGCAATAACTCTGATGATGAAGATGCCGAGTCGCAATTTTCTAGAGAAGATATCAAATACAAGCTGAGGAAGCAGCAATCAATCAGTACATTAGAGGAGAGCTATCTGTTCAAGAACAAGAAGGGACAAGATAACACACGGTTTAGAGCTTTGAAGAGAGCTCTAACGCCGAGTCTAGAGTTCCTCGGTAATGATGAAAAGAGCCCAGTCGACTCAGTATGGGATAACATTGATGGGGATGTGATAGTAATTGGTGGCTATAGGGGAAGTATTCTGAGAGACTCAAGAACAAAGAAAAGAGTCTGGATCCCACTAAGGGCAGGTTTTAATATTCGTAAAATTGATCTCAACATAGGGCCAAGAGACAAGGATGAGGAAATTGCACAGAAGAAAATATATCCTGATGGTATGTTGACACATGTTGGTCCTGTTGATATCTCTAGAAAGTTACTGGCTAAATTGGATAATGGTAAAACCAGGGGTCATGAATTTGGCTACGATTGGAGACTTTCTTCAGACATTAGCTCACAAAAATTGATTGATTTCTTAGAGACATTGGAAAGTAATAAAGGTGAAAAGAGGAAAGGTGCCTTAGTGATTGCTCATTCTATGGGTGGGTTAGTTGCACATCATGCTATGCAATCCAGACCTGAACTATTCCGTGGTCTGATTTATGCTGGTGTTCCCTCTGAATGTCCAAATATTTTAGGTCCAATAAGATACGGTGATTCCGTAATGTTTAGCTCAAAGATCCTTACAGCAGAGGTGAATTTTTTCATGAGATCAAGTTTCATATTCATACCAAGACATGGACGTTGTTTTGTCAATAAGGATACTTATGAAACTTATAATCTTGATTATTTCAATCCAGAGACTTGGGTTGAATACAATTTATCACCACTAGTATGTAAAGAAAGAAAAGAATCTGGTAATAGACGGAAAAGCCTAGAGAATGCCACTCACCAAAAACCAACACATTTGATCAGTTTAGATATGAAAAGATCGTCCTCTGTTGTTAATCATAAAAAGGCTTCAGAAGATTTCCATGCAAGTTTTGAAGAATCATATGATTATCTTTCGAGAACTTTGAAAAGAACCAAAAAGTTTTTAGACGAACTTGAATATGATCCAACAAAGAAATATCCACCATTGGCAATAGTGTATGGTAATGAAGTCCCCACAGTCAGGGGTGTGAGAGTCAAGGGCCTACAAGACATCAAAGATGGGGAATATGAAGATTTCTATTATGGTCCAGGTGATGGTGTTGTGCATCATAAATGGCTAATGCCTGAAAGACGTGGTTTCCCAGTAGAGGCCAAAATTTCCAGTGGGGAAGGTCATATCTCTATACTAACTGATATACCTGCCATGGGGTCTGCCATTGAAGCTGTTCTAAGTGCTGAAAAACATCAAGCGTAAGTGAGCATTATATACAACTTGTAATGCATTTTGGTCCTCAGACAAACATTTTAATGAGATCTTTTTTTTTATATTATTATTGCATCAAATCCAGTTCAGTCATGTATATAGGTCTAGAATGAACTGGCTATTTAACAAACATTAAGATCCTGTAACCGTTTCTATGCATCCTCTTCATCCTCACCCTCGTCCTCTAAATCAAAGTATTTCACTTTAAGCCATAAGCTGCAAGCATTACACTGGATAATAATATGATAACCTCCAAACCCATCAGGAGTTCCATTGTCAGCCAAGTCGTTCTCGTTGAGTATAAACCCATTTTCACCGGTACATCTTGGACAATCTCTCAGGAAGGATCCCAAATCGTCCTCTTCTAAATATTCGAAATCATCCAACGTCACTATATCCAACCCTTCTCCCGAACTGATCAGTCCATGTTTCTTATAAGTCTGTTTTAAATCTTCGTCGTATGCACTCCTTAGTTTCTCATCTGTCAGCACAGAATGAGCAGCTTTTATCTTGGCTATTATATCTGAATCAACAAGTTGTTTATTGGTTTTATCTGGATGGATATTCAATAGTTTCTTTCGGTATGCATTTTTCACCTCCTGAACTGAACAGTCTCTCTCAACGCCCAGTATTTCATAGTGGTTCTTTTGAGTGATGGATGTCATAGTTCCATACTACACAGTTCTTGAAAGCACTAAAGAAAGTCAACTTGAAGTATAGAAAAGATGTCAATATTGACAATTTCTCATACATTTTTTTCTGTATACACATATAAACCAATTCCGGCCCCATCGCTAAGAAAACGATATCCGAGGGTATTTTAAAATTTTATTTCAATTTTTTTTTTCTTAACTATGCAGAAAAGAAAGCACCTTGAGATGAGCTTTTGAAGATAAAAGACCTGGGTTGATCATACGCTAATCTCATCTTTTAATATATTATCATCATGGCTCAAGGTGGAAAAAGAAAAAGAGACGACTCCACTGCTGAATTGCGTATCTCCTCGTACTCGAAGACCCCACAAGTTGCCGTTGGTTCATTCTTTAATGGGTTCACTGTATCTGAAGATACCGATTTCCAATTATACCAAAAAAAGCATACTGATGACGAATTTATTTTCCATGGTGAAAGTGAAAGATTAGACTATAACGGTGCCACTTTGGAAGAAGATAGCAGTGGTTATGCTGTTGCTGTTTACGATCCGGTCAACAAATCAATCGATCTGATTCAAGCACCTGTGCTATTGGGTTCAGTCACTTCAAAATCTCACAGAAAATTGAAAGGACCTGCTGTTAAGCAATCAAATGTTCGTAATAACATCCAACGTAATGCGTTGGGTGAAGCATTCGGTACCAAGAAAGCCAAAAAGGCCATCTCAGATCTTGAAAGAAATCGTATTGACTCGGACAAATTGGCAGGTGTGGAAACTGATATTATTGATACAGTCAAGACTGGTACTGAATCATTACCAACAAGAGAACAACTCACTGAAACTGTCTTGAACGATAGACCAACTCCTGCATGCAATGTTGATGCCACCAGTGTGGAGGACATTTATCCAGTATTGAATATAATACCGAAAAGAGAACTTGCATTTATCCGCGTTGGTCCTATATTAGGGGAAGAAGATGTCAAGAAAAAAGTTGAATTATTACCTTATCAAGAATCACCATACATTGCAAGTCAATTATCATCTATCAATAGCGAAAGTCAAACACAAAAACTACAATTAATCTATTATGCATCTCTATTGATAGGGGTTTACCAAAACAGACGTATTCACAATAAAGAAAACTTGAGCACAGCTTTAAACACACCACCAGATGTATTGGTTGATGGTATTTTGGAAAGATTCACCATTTTAAAACCCGGTCAATTTGGTCGTTCAAAAGATCGTGGCTACACCATTGATCCACATCATGAGGATAAATTGTTGTGTTATTTATTAGCCACAATCTTACATATCAATAGCTTCATTGTTGAAATTAGTCCACTGGCTCAAGAACTATCATTGAAACCATCAAGATTAGTTGGGTTATTCAAAGCTTTGGGTTGTATTGTTAAATCTGCCACTGTTGCTGAAGCTGAAGCTTTTGGTATTCCAAAATCAGTTGCAGCTTCTTACAAAGTTGCATCTTTGAAGGTTCCATTCAAATTACCGCAAATGACAAGAAGAGGAAGAAAAACTTGATTTGCTTTTTCCACAGTTGTAAATATAATATTGGAGTTAATGGAGACGTTACACGTTGGTACAAAATTACTTGTAGAAAGAATCACTATCATAAACTTTGTGGGAAAATTTTCGGATCTTTCATTTAATGATAAATATTTGTAAAGAATATATATCAGGAATTTTTGGGTAAAAGTTTGTTGAATACACTATAAAAACACTGGCCGCCGATGTAAGATTTAGACATTTGACTCGCTCTTTGACCCATTATCATTAGCCCTATCATGCACATCTTGTGGGAAGGCAAAGCGAGTGTTGTATCCACGGTTATGGCTTCATAATATTTAATCTGACCCATGCATGTTCGCCCAAGTTGCAGTTATCGATGTTCAACTTTCCAGGCATAACAAGGACATTCATCTTCAAAGATCTCATAGAAGGAAAGGAACAGTTCTTGATAGATAGCACCACATCACTGTTTAGTTTGAATATCAAAAACCTCAGTTGTTCATGGTGAAAATTCTTAATAACAATGGGCTCATCGCTTGGGCTGTTACATCTCTTTTCGGTGTGAACAGTTTGACTCAATGTAAGTCTTTGAAGATTGGGAAACCGTGAAGAAAAAGAATCGTTGAGAATCTCTCCCCATCGTGTGATGGGCGCGTGTATATCCAGCGCGTGGGTAGTTTTCGAATAAGGATCGTTTAGCAAATAGAACAAATCAGGACTATCAGCAAATAATCCCACCGATGTTTGAAGACAAGTAGGGCTATAGCAAATACCATTCCTATAATCAAAAGAAGGATTGTTCTCAAGCATATAATATGCTTCCGAAGGACCTGGCCTGAACAGAGTATACTGTGGAAGCCTTACTTCCATTCCAGCACAGCCAGGGTATGAAAACAATTCGAATATAGATTTTTCATTGAAACTATCCATAAGTTCTGGATGTCTTGGATGTGCTCTGGTCTTAACACTAACAGAAAATTTTAAATTGGTTCCATCCAAAGCATTGTACAACATGTTTAGAGGTTTAGTCAACGAACCAGAGGTATCGTCAATTTCAACAACTATAACTTTCTTTTTAAAACGCCCTTCTTGAAAGCTTTCCTTCACCTCAGAGAGCTCAAGACACTCACTATTTATCAATTTTCGATAACACATATCATCATTTATTCTGAGCTGATGTGGGTTGAGCTCTATAAATACTAGCGATTCATCAGCTATTATTTGAAACTGAGTGAGCTCATTCAGTGTGACATATGTTGAAGCAGAGGCGACCGATCTGTATATCTCTTGCAAGATTTCATTGGGAAGAATGTCCAGCCAACTCTTTGGCTTTAAGCTGTCCGCTTTTGAAGACATATCAACATCCTGAATCAAGTAGCTCAAAGCCAACCACCATCTTTACGTCTGGATGAAACAGCGTTCCCTCGTTGTTATATACAATCTTAACAGAGGTGAAATACCGAATTGTGACTTTGAACTTTAAACTTTATCAAAGACAAGGGAAACATGCATCAATCTATTGTGTGATTCTATTTTTCGATGAAATCAACAAGTTCTGGCTAGAATAACTTTGTTCAATGCATCGTGATCATATCAATCGGTGCCTGTATCTGCCAGCCGTTATGGGTGTATTAGGCATACTCTTCAGACGACGCCAACTCCCATCATTTGCTGAGCCCTCTAGTTGACCCTCCTGGTGCGAGAAAAATCATGTGTCAGACTACTCATTTTCATGAGCAAGCTTCGTGTAGTGACTGCCAGTCGTCTAGATGATTGATTTGTTTTCTACGAGAATTAAATGCTAACATCTACAAAACAAGGAGCATGCAGGGCCAGAACTCTTTGCGCGCCAAATATTTAGTTTGTAGTATGACTAAGCGATAGCGTACTCTACTTTTATATTTAGCTCGAGTTGTCTTCCTAAACCCATCGTAATGGTTTACGCAAAGGAATCCGTGTATTTGTATAATGGCTGCTGTTCTTCTCACCCTTAGACAGTGTTGTAATGGAGCTCATTATCCTCTGTTCTCAATAGTATTGAAACTGACAAGAGAGAAGCTTGCTAATTTCAAGCTCTTAATTCTCTTTTCAGCTGGCATTAATCTTGACGAGTCAAAACTTGTGTTGAGTATAGTGCCCTACTGTATATGTGACTGGAACTAGACTCTCAACCCAGCCTTAATGTTTGTTCTTAGGATTCTACCTGGTAATCATATTGAGAAAATGTCTTCAATATATCGTGAAACCGGATTTCCTCTTGGGCATGTTTAAAATTTAAATCATCTGATGTACCACTTGATTGCTGTTTATGTTTGAACTTAGCTTCGTGATGATCTTGCAACGCTTGATCCATGTATAGCTTGTCTTTTCCAGACAAGTATTCACCCATTCGGGCGAATAGCTCTTCAACTGATGAGAGATCCCGACTACACATATTGGACATCTGATGGGCTGAAATGTACGTCAGGAAACATCAGTAATCTCAAGATTAGCTTGAGAACACAGCTACTTCTTGTGTACGACTTTCATCTCGAGGTCCCTCCCTTTATTATAGACATATACAAGTTAAGAATTCACCGAGAGTATTTTTGCATCGATATTCCAGAGTCCACAGTCATACATTAGGGTGACTGGCCAGTGTCTTCATTATGAGCAATCACTGATGGTTACTGTCACATCATGGGAAGGCAAGACGAGGGTTTTATATGCAGCTATAGGGCTTCACAATATTTAATCTGACCGGTCCACGTTCGCCCAAGTTGCAGTTATCGATGTTCAACTTTCCAGGCTTAACAGCGACATACATGTCCAAAGTTGTCATATGAGGAAAGGAACAGTTCTTGATAGATAGCACCACATCACTCTTTAGTTCGAATTTCAAATACCTCAGTCGTTCATGGTGAAAATTTTCAATAACAATGGGCTCATCACTCGGGCTGTTACAACTAAGAATTTGATCCAATGTAAGTCTATGAAGATCGGGGAACCGTGAAGAAAAAGAATCGTTGAGAATCTCTCCCCATCGTGTGATGGGTGCGTGTATTTCCAGCGCTCTAATATTTTTCGAATAAGGATCATCTAGCAAATAGAACAAATCAGGTCTACCAGAGAATAACCTGACCGATGTTTTATCGTAATGATGATCCCTAAACCAATGACACCAAAAGGAAAAAGAAGGATCGTTCCCAAGCATATAAGATGCTTCCGAAGGACCTGACCTGAACAGAGTATACCGTGGATGCCTTACTTCCATTCCAGCACAGCCAGGGTATGAAAACAATTTGTAGATATATTCACCAATAATATGCTTAACTCGTGGATTCATAGCCTCTGCTCTGGTCTTAACACTAGCAGAAAATTTTAAATTGGTTCCATCCAAAGCATTGTACAACATGTTTAGACGTTCAGTCAAGAAACGATCAGCAGTAGCGTCAATTTCAACGACTATAACTTTCATTTTGAAACGCCCTTCTTCAAAGCTTTCCTTCACCTCTGAGAGCCCAAGCCACTCACTATTTTTCAATTTTCGACAACACATATCATCTTTTGTTTTGCGCTCATATTGGTAGACCTCCTCATATGGGTTAATCTCCTCATATTGGTCGACCTTCTCATATGGGTTGACCTCTATAAATACTAGCGATTCATCAGCTATTATTTGAAACTGAGTGAACTCATTCAGTGTGACATATGTTGATGCAGAGGCGACCGATCTGTATATCTCTTGCAAGATTTCATTGGGAAAAATGTCCAGCCAACTCTTTGGCTTTAAGCTGTCCGCTTTTGAAGACATATCAACATCCTGAATCAAGTAGCTCAAAGCCAACCACCATCTTTACGTCTGGATGAAACAGCGTTCCCTCGTTGTTATATACAATCTTAACAGAGGTAAAATACCGAATTGTAACTTTGAACTTTAAACTTTATTAAAGACAAGGGATACATGCATCAATCTATTGTGTGATTCTATTTTTCGATGAAATTAACAAGTTCTGGCTAGCATAACTTTGCTCAATGTATCGTGATCATTCCAATCGACGCCTGTTTCTGACAGCCGTCATGGGTATACTAGACATAGTCTTCAGACGACACCAACTCCCATCATTTGCTGAGCCCTATAATTTTCCTTCCTGGTGCGAGAAAGATCATATTTCACATCACTCAAGCAGTTTCATGAACAAGCCTCATATAGTAAATGCCAGTGGTCTAGATGATACATTTGTTCTTTGCAAGACTTGGATGCTAATAAGTACAAAACAAGGAGCATGCAGGGCCAGAATTATTATTGGGACTCAAAAGTCTGACTAATTGATTATATAATATCCATAAAAAACTCAGAAATTTGGCCTGTCAAGCAAAGCATTGGCTAGACGTGTATGTCTATTTAGCTGATATTTCCCCAATTATAAAGATGTCAGAGAAATCAGATTTGTTAGTATCTTACTGAATCATGCCTTTTCTCATTACTGATGGCTAACTATTTAGAAAAAAAGTTGAAAATGCGCTAATTGGCCTTGCTGGAGTTGAAGAGGAGATGGAAAAGGCTGAAAGGGCAGCTGGTGAGTTTGAATACTTTTTCGATGAAACTTGAAACAAAAACTAATTAGATCACTGCGTTAGAAATTTCTCGTTTGAAGAGCGTTCAAAATATATATGCCAAAAGACGCGGCTTCACCAAAAATATCGACAAATTTTGGCACATTGTTCTTTCACAACATCCAGAATTCTCCGAATACATAAGATCCTCCGACTTCAAATTTCTTGAATTGATAAGAGACATATATGTTTCTTGGGATGCAGCTGAACCTGAGGCACAAGCAACAGTCAATCCTAGTGATTTCTCAGTCACGTTCGAATTCGAAGCATTGGGAGATGATTTTCCAGCTCAAACCATTGTGAAAAAATTCCAATTGAGAGCTATAGATCCTGAAGAGTCACAAAAACAAAAATCCAAAAAGAGAAGCAATGACGAAAGTGATGATGAAGACGATGGTGAAGAAACTGAAAGGCTCGTTTCCGAAAGTGTCGGTATAAAATGGCCTAAATCTTATGACTCAATCAATCCATCAAAGATCGAAGACAAAAAATCTGCAGAAGGTAAGAAAAACTACAGAGCGGGCATGAAAAGTTTCTTTGGATGGTTCAAATGGACAGGAAGAAAACCTGCTAAAGAGTTTCCAAGTGGTGATGATTTCGCAAGACTCTTCTCTGAGGAAATTTTCCCATATGCTGTAAAGTATTACACTGAAGCTCAAAGAGATGGATTAGAAGAGGAAGATGATTCTGATGCTAGCGAGGCTTTGGATTTAAGTGATGAAGATGTTGAACAGAGAGGTACCAAAAGAAAGCACGATGATGACGAAGAGTAGTGTTTTGGCTACGATGAAAGCTTAATTAAATATATATTGACATGAAAATTGTTAAGTACAAGTAGTTAGTATTGAATTAGGTTGAGGATTTAGTTGAGGGATTTTGTTAATTCAAATTCTATCATCTTCAGCCTCCGACACATCACCTTCATCGAGAATATCATCCTCTATGTCAGTTTGATCACCTGCATCTGGAAGATCTGAATATCTGATATCGCCATTGTTTTCATCCTCACCATTCAGTATAAGTGGTTTTCTGAAAGTTTTGGAAGCAATCCAGTCATAAGTACCAGATGATGTTTGTGAAATAAATGAAACAGATCTAACAACAGCGAAACCAATTATAGAAAATACCTTTTTGAAAATGTTAGTGTTATCAAACACAACTTCTTCATCGCCCAATTTGATTTGACCATATCTTCCAACATAATGGTGATATGTGAAGTAAACTGCACCAGCTGCTCCAAAGATAGGTAGGACGATGACCAAGAACAATTTGAATCCTCTGAGTCCCTTATGGTGTGATTTGAACACTTCTTCCTTTCCTGGACAGGCAACAGGATCAACTTTATCAAATTCTTGACCACCTTCACAAGTAGTTAATGGAATACGTCTATAACCTGTTGGTAACCAGTACTCTTCAATTCCTGGAGCTTTACAAACTTCAGCATGATCTGGTGGTGAGTAGCCTGGAACCAATTTACATTCGCCATTGGAATCTCTTTCATAGTTCCAGTCACATTCATAGTCTTGTCTGGTACAAGCACAGTTCTTGATAACTTCATATGGCTCACTCAATTTTTCACCAATATAACAGTCTTTACCAGGGATCTTTCTGTAATATTGTGCTTCATGACCAAAGAGACAGTTATGAGGTTGATGTGGATGTTTTGGTGTCCAAAGATCAAAATCATCGGTATCAGGATGAACCAAGTCCAAATTACACTTTCTTTTCAACAATTGGGAGAAATCAATCTGGTAAACAGTTGATTTGTCACCTTTGTTTGATGGTAGTCTGGTGAACAATAAGAAAGCTCTTGAGTCGTCTGTAGGAACAGTGGAAATATCATTGACTTTAACCATAACATCACTAAATTGATAATCTGACCAAGTTTGACCTTCATCCAAAGAATAAGTGAGAAACTTAGTAGAATCTTGACCATTGACCAACACCAAAATTGAGCCTTGGTCACCATATTCCCATTGGTAAACACCTTTCTTAATTTCTTTCCAAGTAACACCTCCGTCTCTTGTTAAAAAAGTGTTACCATCCAAGTAAGCGCCTAATTGACTACCAACATTACCGACACCAATCATCATACCAATAGCAGATCCAGATGAGAATGTGTCTCTTGAATCATCTCTTTCTGTATATCCGTGTAAGTGTAGCGAGCATTCTGAGATTGATTTACCAATACATTCATATTTCTTACCAGTGGAATCAACACTTGGAGGTTGTAAGTAATCCCAATCAGCACCATCATTATGAGTAATTTTTGACTTCAGAACTTTTTTTGTACCTCTTGGGGCTTCATCAGCATTACTAACGGTGTTTATGATAGCAACACCTTCAATGTTACTCATTTGTTCAAAGTCAACATATCCGCCTCTGTTTCTATTGACATTTGGAGCAGCAACAATGTATGAAGTACCATTCGAGTTGGATTTCAAGATGGTACCAAACTCTGTGTCACTTCTTGCGTTAGTTGTCACATGCATGAAAATAGAGTGAGATGAAGCAGATAGGACATTGTAAGCCTGTTTCTTACCCACTTTGAAATTAGCTGGGAAATGAGCATCAGACCAAGTGTCCCCGTCCACGGAAACATGGACTTTTAAAGATCCATCAGCTTGGGACGTAGTGGCAACTAAATAGTCTTCAGCTTGGGTAAACCCAACGACATCCTCTAATGGTGTGACTGTAGTTGCAAAGAAATCTTTTGTTACCAATAGTTCAGATCCAAAAATAGTATTTTCGTTTTCTTCCCTTTCACACATAATCAGTTGAGCATCGGTAGGCTCCATCAAGTGACCGATAAATTGACATGTCTTGACATGTTCTTGTAATTTGGCGAATCGTTTACCATATGATTTGGTGTAATAAGTGACTGTTCTACAAGATCCTTGATGAGAAATCTTGTCACAGCCCAATTGACCAATGTAAATAAACCAATCACTGTGTTTGGCATGGAATTGTAAAGCCTGAACCCCTGGGATGTAATTAGCTGGTGTTCTGAAGAATCTCCAGTTATCAGCTCTATCAGTGGAATAAATGATTTTTTGATTTGTTGATAATAAGTAGATATGATTGGTATTATGTGGATTGACATACATTTCGATGATTTCTTCATCCGGTGCAACTTGTTCCCAGGATAAGCCTTGGTCATGTGTGACATAAGCTTTATGATGGGCCGTCAATAAGACGATGGTCTCATCTTTCAAATTTGAGCCTTTCACTCTATCCAAATAAACGTATTGTTTAATAGCTCCATTGAAGACGAAACTCGAAGTTTTAACTCTCCCGTCGTTTTTGCCTTCTTTAGCTTTTTCCTTTTCACCTTCAGTTTCGTCTGGATTGGTGTCTGGTGCGGTCTCATCTGGTGTGTCGTCTTCATCATAATCAATCAACGAATGATCATCAGAGCCAATTTCTTTGGCAAAGTTTGGACATTTCTTTTCAACAGTAACACCCAAGTCCAGCCCACCGGTAACAGAACAAACAGTACCGGGTCTCAAAGTGTAAGCTGATGGTTCGGTATATTTTTGAGCATTGTTAACACAAAGTTTGTTTGCAATAGCATCGGGAGTCAGACTTTGGACAGCTGGAACACATTTGTTCTTAGCATCTCTCTTGAAGTTGTAAGAACAAACGTAATCCGATTCAGTACAGGGACAGCTATCTTCCACGGCAATGGGTTCTTTGTATTCGTCACCAACGTAACAATCAGCATCGGCAATTCTTCTTTTGAATCTTTGCTTATGGCCCATGAAACACATTGGCTGGTTAGAGCTTGAATCTTTAACAAACCAATCATCGAAGTCTGAGTCACCACATTTTCTATTATAAAGATTATTAAAGTTCAAACCGTAAGTCTTATATTGACCTTTCGAAGTGGAACCCCCTAACAAAAATTTGAAAGTTGTGGAATCTGGGGTACTCGTCAGCAAGGTGGCTCTAATAGTGGAGTCCAATGAAACTTGTTGCCAGCTTTTACCTTGGTTTGTGGTGAACTTGATGGTGTTGGTATCGGTGTTGTCTTCCACAGCCAAAATAATTGAACCTTGATCACCGAATTCAAACAAGTGAGGACCATTTAACGTTTTAGTCCAGGTCAAACCAGCATCTCTGGAAAGATATGTGTCACAAGTGTCATATTCTTCTAAATATGAACCAACGTTACCAACACCTAGCAAGATACCTGGGACTGGGGACGAATAATATTTACCTGGGGAATCTGGGTATTTGATAGCTCTCTGCACAATAGAGTGTAAATTCAACTGTTTACCATCAGTTTGGACATCACTCCAAGTTTGACCTTGATCAAATGAGATTTTAGACTTGATTTTTTTAGCAGTAAATGAGCCTCCAACGACATGATCCCCATTATCGATAACATTTGCTAAGACAATACCATCAATACTTTCCACAACTTCGTAATCGACATAACCGTGAACATCCCTGTTTGTGAAATCCAATGACTTGGTGAAATAGGAGCCGTTGAGTCCAGCGGATGCAAATAATTGACCAACATGTGGATTACCTGGGTAGCCAACATCAACAAATAACGAATTACTTGTTGACTCCACAATGGAAAACTCACTTGTCAGTTCAACGCCTGTTGGGAACTCGACCTTATCCCAGTCAAACCCATTATAAGAAACAAACACATTTTTTGTTTCTCTATCACGTAGATGAGCACCAATGGCGATCAAATAATGAGAGCCGGCGCCAATTTTGGAAACATCAGTGATCAATCCCCCTTGATAAGAGACAAAGTTCTTTGTACCAAACCAATCTGTCGATCTAGACAATACCAACTGTGTGTCGGCTTCGCTATCAACAAGACATGTCACTAGATTATCACCCTGGGAGACTTCTAATTGAGGAGTCGCAACAGAGAAGATACATTGATGAGCTTTTGTTAATTTTTCCAATCCATCGAAATTGTTCTTGGTGTAGTAATACTGTCTTTCACAAGGTAAGTCTGAGCCTTCGCCATTCGAAGTACAACGACCAGCAAAGATCACATAGCCTGATTTCTTACCATGGAAACTGATTGGATAATGCTTTGTGTCTAGAGATGGGATTGATTCTAAAGCTGGTGCTTCCGGAGTTGTGAATTTCTTCCAAATCTTACCAGAAGAAACTGTTCTGAAATGGGTCAACCCATCAGACATGGCATAGGCATAACTCTTATCATAGGGATGTTGAACGATGTATTTGATTTTGACACCTTCCGTATCTATTTGTGAGAATTTCTCACCACCATCTTGAGAAAAGAATATATCGCCAGATCCAGTATCTAAGTAAACAATACTCTGTTGAATGATTTGTTAGTTTCCAAAACTTCATCAATAGTTAAATCATAATACTCACTGAAGTATCTTCGAAATATAACAGTTCTGGAGGTCCTGAAAATGTGAATGTGCTGATCCTTGGACTGAACAAAGCTTCAGTGAAGCTGAACAGAAATAGCACCGTTACCAGCAGATTTTTCAAGTGTATCATGTTTCCTGGGGCAGAACAACCTGAACTTGATTCAACACTTGAACAACTAGTGACACTAATTCAAGATTGAGATAGTACAGGAAAGTTTCAATAACATCATAAAAAGATTTTCTTCAGCTCTTGAGAAATTTTACGAGCACATCCGTTAGACTACGCTTGCCAATGTAGATATTGGAAGCTCTGGGGTTTATTTTCCGTAGGGGTGCAATATAGTCAAGACTTTTTCACACGCCGATGTCTCCGTCAATATGGAACATGGATCGGCTATTTGTGAGGTTTTAACCTGGTTATTTCATACTGTGAAACGGTTGTAAGTACGCTGCTTGCCACATTGGGAACAATCCCTTATTGTTTCTTCTGAAACTATGCTGGTTGTAAGTTATTTGGCGTTGGTGTTGACATTTATCGGAGATGAGGTCTATATGATTACATGGTGTTAAGAGGTGCACCGGGGATATTGGATTTATCATTCAAGTTTGTTAGACAAGCGCAACTACAAAGTATGGGATTTAAAATATCATGGTGTTTATTCGTTCATGTCTTCATTGCTTGCAGTATATATCGGTGATACTGGTGATACTGGCGATGCGTGTTGATCCTATCAAGCACCATTGGCTTTTGCAGCTCTTGATGCAAGAAACTTCGATCGTAATTCATTTTCTCTTGAATTATCATCTCCGCCAGTTTTTCTATACTGATTTTTGGATTCCATAGCCATTTGACGTAATCGATCTTCTCTTTCCCTACCTGGATCTATGATTGTTTCCTCTTCTATGGCTTTGGATTTTGATGGTTCACGTTCACGATAATCATCTCTTGATCTTGAGCTCTCGTCTCTCGATCTATGGGACGATGATCTTTTTTCTTCATGTCTTGAACTATGACTTGACCTCTCGCTTCTCTCATCCCTGTGACGCGAGCTGGAACTTGTGGTTGAACTTCTTCTTCTATCATCTTTCTCATCTTTTTGACGATGACTTCTATACCCATCACTTCTATGTCTTTCCGATCTATGACGATCCGATCTATGCTTATCATCGCGATGAGTTCTCTCTCTATCTCCACGATGTGACCTATTGCTAGAGTTGCTGCTCCTAGATTTGGAAGCTTCCTCTAATCTCTTCTTTTGCTGTAGCTCTTGCATTCTCTTGATTTGTTGTGCCTTGATCTTAGCCATCGGGTCCTCTCTAGCTTTTGATAGTTCATCTTTTTGACTAGTGTTTAAGTTCTCCTCTAGCTTATCAAATCCAGTTTTCTTCTCTTCAGACTTATCATTATTCAAGATCAAAGAATCCACTCTTTTCCTACCTAATAAATAATCTTCAGTCTCACTTGTTATCAACTTCCCACCATCACCAACTCCTGAGTTGTCATACATCCAGTCCATACGATTGGACACTGCTTCACCATTCTTGGCTCTTTGTAGCGCTTTCAATTCATTGAGTTCTTTCTCTTTCGCTATCTCCAATTGACGCTCTTGAATCTTTTTACGCTCTTGTAATGCCTCTTGTTCCTTCTCCCACACCTTCTGTTGATTTTTCATCAACCCTGGATGCCATGATTTTTTCAAATTCAAGTCACCTGGAGCCATCTTGTTGTATTACACCTTTTTGATACCTATCGAACAATTGTACGGATGTGTAATGTGTCAAAGGTAAGAGCTATACTCATCAATATTTTCATTTTTTGCCATATGAGGCTTATTAAGCAGTATTTTTATATTCGCGAATCTTGTGGAAGTACTATCAGAAAACTACTTGAGATAAGATAAATTATGCTCAAGTTCAGGGGAAGAGGACCAAAAGGGCTCAGTAATCCGCCTAAGCTACTAGATACTACAAGATACGCACTACCTTTTATAACAACCATGAGATATAATAATTGATAAACACAATAAGATTGAACGTAAGAACAAACAGTTCAATAAACTTTGGATGTAATGTTGACCCGGTGGAAATGTGAAGTTCCTTAAAACAAACCGTCAGCAAATTAAATCAAAACACCAACAAACAGGTGAAAAGTTGGTTTGACTCTTTTCTGTCTCTGTGGAAAACAGTTACTATCCGAACACCAGCAGAAGCTTTCTTAGAAACCGTGGATTTTGATGTTTTTCTTTTGAAGAGCCAATTGGGAAGTTAAAAATTCCATAACTTTAACACGTTGGTCACCTTGTAATTGAATAACTTCACCTAATTCCTCATCTTTGACGATGTTACCATTACAGGCGAAATCTTTCTTTAAAACACGTAAGATTCTCTTCAAATCATATCCATCTGGTAAACCTTGAACAGTAGTTAATGTTTTACGACCATTTCTTTGTTGGATACGGATATGGATGTAGTTGGTTGGTTGAGTATCGTCGTCACCAGTGTCGGCGAATGGATCTTTAATATGTTAGTAACCCTTTCAAAAGCCTTTTGCTGAATTGTGTCCTAGTGATGTGAGTTGATTGACGGCGTCGGAGAGGGGGGCGCCAGCGCTAATTATTATCTTCAAAACTGTACTGGGAGAGTAGATTCTAAATTTTCCTAATACTTTTTAGGCAGACCTGTTGAGCTTCAGCCCTTCATACTCCATCTGTACGTACAGCCGCCTTGTTGATCCAAGCCATCGCTCTTCTCTTCAAATCATCAACAAACAACACAAAAATAGAATATAAAAACAGCAAGCATCAAAACATACCAAAAGATTTCAAGTTTTCGATAGAGCTCATATAAGTGTGAAACGTTGGAAGTGATGAAAGGAGTACTTTGGAAAATAAGTCTCTTTTGTTTGTGTTCAAGGTAACGTAGTTTTAAGATTAGCAGTGGAAGTAATAGTGCTCAAGTTCTCAGCGCTAAACAATTAAATTCAATCGACAAGAGAAAGAAAAAAAAATTGAAACATTGGACGGTAAAGACAGCACAGGGTCTTGACTTCCTATAAGGGTAATAAGTTGTTTTAATTATTGTATTGGATATTCTATTCAATTTCGCGAATTTCTGACTGAGTTCTTGGAAAATGGTAAACGTAGCGGTTAGTTCGAGAAAGCAGAACATCTCATAGCGGTTATTGAAGAAGTAGTGTTGGAATTAGTCAATTGTGAAGAACAAATCTTGCTGAAGTAAGTGGCACCAAGGCATCAAGTCATCACGGCATCAAGGACTGGTTATGGCATAGTATCTCTTGCTTGGTGACATAGCAATGAGATAGGTACTGGCCCCCCTAATCCATAAATCTCGTCCCTGATCTTGATCATCTGATTACTACCCATGATAACATGACACTAACAACACCCGATCCAGTAGGAACAATCAACTATGTCCAAACCAGTAAGTGAAGCAGACTTGCAAACAAGTATCAGGAAAGCCTGTTCCCCAGACGAAACTGTACCAAAAAGAAAACATGTGAGAGCTTGTATTGTGTATACTTGGGATCACAAGTCTTCGAAGGCATTTTGGAACGCAATCAAGATCCAACCAGTTCAAAGTGATGAAGTTCAATTGTTCAAAGCATTGATCACTATACACAAGGTGTTACAAGAAGGTCACCCAAGTGCTTTGAAAGATGCTGTCAGAAACACTAGTTGGATTGAAAGTTTGGGAAGATCCATCCATGGCGATGGATTCAAAGGTTATGGTAGACTGATCAAAGAATACACCCTGTTCTTATTGAGAAAATTGAACTTCCATAAAAACCATAGAGGGTTCAATGGTACTTTCGAGTATGAAGAATATGTTTCTTTAGTCACTGTTCAAAATCCTGATGAAGGCTATGAAGCTATCTTGGACTTGATGGCTTTACAAGATGCTCTCGATGATTTCCAAAGATTGATCTTTGCCAGTATTTCCCATGATAGAAAATCCGAGTGTAAAATTTCTGCTTTGGTTCCACTGGTTGCTGAATCTTATGGTATTTATAAGTTCATCACTTCAATGCTTCGAGCAATCTATCGCTCCACTGGTTCAGAGGATGCCTTACAACCTTTAAGAGAACGTTATGATTCTCAGCATGCAAGACTATTTGAATTCTATGCTGATTGCTCTTCAATTCGTTATTTAACCTCATTGATCACAATCCCAAGATTGCCAGATACTCCACCAAACCTGTTTATTCAAGATGACGACGAGGACGGTGATTCAAGACCAAAATCAAGACAAACAAATCAATCGCAGCCAACTACAAGTGCTCCATCCCCAGAACCTGTATCTGCTCAGCCAACAAGCTCACAGTTTCAACAGCCAATTCCAACTCAACCAACTGGTGTTGATTTTTGGACTAATCAACAATCAAACTATGAAGCTGAACAGCAAAGGTTATTTAGAGAACAACAACAACAGGCTTTACAGCAACAACAATATGCTGAACAGCAACGCCAATGGTTTGAGCAGCAGCAACAACAACAAGCTGATCAACAGAGACAAGCTCAAGAACAATTATACCGTGAACAATTACAAAGTCAAGCTCAAGGTCGTGTTGCCGAATTGGAGCGTGATTTATTAGCTCTAAGAGGACAATATGAACGCGATCAATTGTTATTGCAACAATATGATCAAAGAGTTCAAGCTTTGGAAGCCGAAATTGTTAATACTACGCAATCGGCTACTCAACAATTGGCCTCCAAGGATGAATTATCAAATAGCGTTCAAGAACAATTGGAAATATGGAAAAGTAAATATGAATCATTAGCCAAATTGTATTCTCAATTGAGACAAGAACATTTGAATTTGTTGAACAAGTTCAAAAAACTTCAACAAAAAGCTGCTTCTGCACAAGAAGCTGTTGATCGTCGTGAAAAATTGGAGAAAGACCTGAAAGCCAAAAATGTT
The DNA here is from genome assembly GCA_030574735.1 of Hansenula sydowiorum. NCBI lineage: Eukaryota > Fungi > Ascomycota > Saccharomycetes > Phaffomycetales > Wickerhamomycetaceae > Hansenula > Hansenula sydowiorum. The sequence goes on from JAJMFN010000344.1 coordinate 24,707, forward strand.
GAATTAGCTGGATTGATTAGAGAGCGTGATAGAGCAAGATTAGATCTAGAAAAAGTGAAAGGTGGTAAAGATGGTGAAATCGACAACTTGGAATTACAAATTAGAGATTTAACCTTGAAACTTGATGACTCCGAAAGATCTCAATCATCAAACTTGTCATCAATCTTTGCTAACCACAAAAAAGAAGTTGAATCATTAAAAGCACAAATTGATACACAATCACGTTCATTGAACCCAGATCTGGAAAACCAGTTGAGAGAAAAAGAAGAAGAATTAGAAATTGTCCAACAAACAATGGACGATGCTCTCGCAGAATTGGCTAGAGTGCAACAAGAGAATGATACAGCTATCGATGAACAAATTGATGAAGTGTTATCCGATCATCTATCCAAATTGGTTTCGTTGGTTGATGCCATTCTACAAAGTGGTATCAAAAGAATTCAAGATTCTATCTACGAATTAGAATCACCAATGCAGGCTGGTAATCAAAACTCATCGCCAGAATACTTGTTGTCAGTTATTGAAAAAGGTTCATCATCAGCCACTGAGTTTGCCAACTCATTCAATGATTTCATTGCAGATGGTCCAAATGGTGATCACTCTGAAATCATCAAATCTATCAATGATTTTTCCTCTGCCATTTCAGATGTTCTATTGAATGCGAAAGGTATTGTGAGATTAGTCAAAACTGATTCTGAAGCCGATAATTTGATTGCTGCATCAAGAGATACTGCTCATGAATCTGAACAATTTTTCCAATCTTTATTATCAACTCAATTGAAAGGTAATGAAGAAGAAAAAACTGAAACAGTCATTGTTGGTAATTTGAATGTTCAAGAAAAATTACAATATTTGATCAACTTGGCTGAAGGTTTCGCTCCAAGAGCTGTCCTTACAAATACTGCTGGTGATTTAGGTGAAGTTGTCGATAATGAATTGAACTCTGCTGCTAAAGCCATTGCCGCGGCTGCATCTCATTTGACTTCATTGTTGAGTAAACCACAAGATCCTTCATTATCACAAATAGACTTTGAAATCAACAAGGCCATCTTATCAGCTGCTATTGCTGTTACTAATGCCATCGCACTATTGATAAAAGCAGCCATTGATACACAAGAGGAAATTGTTTCACAAAATAAAGGTTCAAGTACTCGTGCTCAATATTATAAGAAGCATAATAGATGGACTGAAGGTTTAATTTCTGCTGCCAAAGCTGTTGCAGGCTCTACCAAGATCTTGATCGAAACCGCAGATGGTGTCTTGAGTAATAAAAACTCACATGAACAATTGATTGTTGCATCAAATGAAGTCACAGCTTCCACTGCGCAATTAGTTGCAGCTTCAAGAGTTAAGGCAACTTTCATGTCTAAAACTCAAGAACATCTAGAAGTTGCAAGCAAAACTGTGACATCTGCATGTAGAGAATTGGTTAATCAAGTTCAAGATATTTTATCCAAGAGAGCAAATGGTGGTGATAACGAAGTTGATTACTCCAAATTATCAAACCATGAAAATAAGACTGTTGAGATGGAACAACAAGTGGAAATTCTCAAATTAGAGAATGCTTTAGGTTCTGCCAGAAAAAGACTAGGTGAAATCAGAAAATACAGCTACAGAGATGGTGATAGTGATGATGAGTGATTGAAAATAAATTTAAGCAGTGTTATATGTCATAGTCTCATTAGCTCCCGCTATTGCGCGGGGTTATACAATTGTGATCTGTATTTACTTGAAAAACAACTAATGGCCTCCATTCTGTAGTATCTCAATAAACGGATCGATCACAATATTCGTGGATTTCGAATTCATCTTCAGTGCGTTGTCAAATTCTAAGTTCGCAGCTAAAGCAGCGTTATTTTTGGCCCCGTCATTCAGTATTTGGAAAGGAGCACTGGACCTCATTGAAGTATTTCCATCGAAATAAAGATCTTGAACCCGTAGGCCACTTTGGATATTGAAAGACCATTCACGCTCCTCTTTTGGAACTTCTGTCTCGCTCCCTAAAGCATTCATGAGCCACTCAACAAACGGTATCGGTTCGTATAGATTCTTGGTATATGCATTGTACTCTGTAGCATATCTTTTCCATATGTTTTGTGTTTTTTCTTGTGCCCATGATGTCGAAAAACACGCAGATAGCTCTCTTTGGTCGTCAGTACTGTTGATTCCTCTGGAGTAGAACGAGCGGTATGCCATGAACGCATTCAGTTTTGTTTTTGGTTTTTTGGGTTTTGAGTTATCTGTCATACTTCTTTTCTGACGTTTAGCTCTGCTTCTTTTCTCGGCCTCTGGAGAATGTTCTGTTTTCAATTTCTGTAGAAGTAATTTAAGTTCCGATGTTGGTTCGGGTATGTCAGGTAATTTAGTCAAAGCAAACATCCCTTGGTTATCTGATTGTGGTGCTGGAGGTGGTGTGTTCGAGTTTGAGAATTGCGGGATTTCATGGCTCTTCTTTAGGGATTTGTTCCTGTAATCGCCAAATCGCAGAACAATACCACCTTTTCCTTTCTGAGACTTTTTCTTCGTTTCTGGCTTCTTGATAGCTCCTGGAACCATATTCAAACTTAGACGAGTTTATTAGAATAATGATCTTTGGGTTTATTTAAAAGTTGATAATTTGGGCCAACTAAATAGCAGGAAGAAGCATTTTTTAATCTTTTGGTATTAGATCTTAGGTTTTATCATGGTACAAAAGTTTCTATTTTTTTTAAAACAGTAGCCCCATTTAACACATCCCAATTCCGGCTCTCCTCGGTTTTCGGAAGCTCATAAGTTTGCGACGCACGATTAATTGACATGAGGTCAACCCTCTCAGATACCCAACGACTTCAAAAAAATGAACAGCGTTGATAAAAATGATTACTTGTTGAGGTGATAGTGAAAACGTTTTGTGATGTCAGTGCGATTTGCCGATCACTGATTGTTTAAGTTATATTTACGTTGTGGGTTTGGATCAAGGTGCTTTAAAACTTTCGTTGCAATAATGCGTTCAGTAGTTCGACATAGAGATGTCGGCTGTTTAGGTATGCATCGCCACAATATCACCCAGCTACATAAATATTTGACCATGAACAACATGAATCTCCATAAAGGTCTAGATACTTTTGATCTTGGGATTTAAAGGTGTTGATAGCCTTTATCCTTATATAGCAGTAGAGGAGAATCCCCTTTATAATCTGATCTTGATCATGTGACGTTCGATTTGAAGCACCGTATTGTCAGCTGTCGTTCGCTTTTTTGTTTTTCAGTTGAAGCGATCAGGTTGTTAGCATTTCTTTATATAGCTGCTCTGTTTTTTATAGTCTTGTTGGTAGACATGTCAGCATGCGGATGTTCTACTCCATTGAAGAATCCAGCAATGCCGAAAGCTCGTCTGATATGTTATCACATTTATCTTTCCGTCTGTTTAACGTTAGTAAAAGTCGTTATTTGGGGCTCGCTCTCAAATACTGGCATACCTTTTGTTTGAAATCCTTTCAGATAAGTTAGTATAGTTGTTATATGAACGTTTTAAGAAGGCACAACTCACCAATTCTTTATTTGTATTTTAGTCAATCCAGTCAGGTCAACAAGGGAATTCAGTGTACTTTCATTCAAATATGGTTTTTCTGTGTGTTTCTCATACCTTTACAAGTTAGTTAGAAAGTGAAAAAAGAGGTTCTCAATAAGATAACTCACCAGGACTCTAGTACTCCCACCTTGCCCCTCTCTAAGCGTTTGCGCTTTTGTATTGAACATGATTTTCCATATTCACTCATCATACTTGGTGTTACCACATCGAACACTAAACGCTTAGCCGCCTTGTTCTGCTCCAAAGTTGATTTATATTTATCCAAATGATTTTGTAGCTTCTTTCTTTCATCCAGTAGAAACATCACTTCTTTTCCCATAGATGCAATTTCAGCTATGTAGCCATCATACGGTTCCAGCTCTTCCCTCTGTAAGCCCTTTAAATCATGAATTTTCTGTTTGTTAGAATGAGTTTTCGATTCAAGGCTTTAGTGTTAGTGGGTACTCACGGACAAAGAATGGGCAACTTCATAACTGAAGCTATCCGCATCGAAAACGGTAGATGTCTGCAGTATATCCAAAAGATGGATGAGAGATGCCTTGGTATGATTCAGTCTTGTTGCGTTAGTTGTTCTATCCTGAAAATGGGTTCTATAGGGCTATAAACTCACCTGTTCTCAATATCCTTTTCGCCTAAAGATCTTGAGTTGTGGTCTGCCAATAAGGAGGAAATCGCACATCTCTTTTGAACACTTATCGGTGAATTATCCATTATTGCTTTCTTTGTGCTGCTTTATGATATTTGACTGTGGTGTTGATGAATAAAGGAAAATGAGTTGGTTTATATTGGTATGGAACAGTTTCGGATTTGTATCAAACTGTCTGCAATCGAGAATCATATTACCAGTTTTTCAAAAACGAGAAAGTGTGGTGCACTGTGCTTTTTGACAGCTGAATGGATAAAGATCTGAGCCATATAGAATATGACCTGTTAATGAAATAAGCCAACCTTCTGGTGAAGTACATGATTTGCCTCAGGTCTGTTTAAAGATTGAAGTCATATATGCTGAGCGAATACCTTGTCTTCAAAACTTCAGGTGACACCTCGTTATGTATAAGTCAAAAGTCTCATTAAAGGATTGTGTCGATACTACTAAAAGTCTTTACTAACATTAATGGTAACCACAGATATAGAGCATTGATATGTACTGATTCATAAGCCAATTACAAAAATCTGTAAGAGAAGCGACTGATATATGTTTTCAGATGGCTTGAATTCGAATATATTCACAGGGAGCTATGAAAATAAAACGAGGACTCGGGCTTCAGAACTAGCGGTGATCTCAAGCTTACAATCGAGAATTTTTATTCAGCAGTACGATATCAAATAATCGCAGGACTTAGGCATAAATATTGTATCTCATGAATAGTGAAATAAGAAACATTGAAATTCTCTATAAAGGACAAAGTTACGAAACCTAAAAAGCAAAACAAATCCTCGAGTAATATTCCACCAAAAGACGTTGAAATGATGAATCAATTTTTCAGCAGCTTCAAATCGCCATTGTACGGTGAAAGAGCAGAGGACATCTGCTTCAAATAGATACCAAACTACACATACAACACCACTCAATTCACACACAATTTCATCGTAGTGGTCCGACTTGCCCCGGAGCCTTCTCCAAACATTTCCCTATCCGGGCACGGCTGAGTCAGCCACCTTGATTTTTTTTCCTTTATATATCAAGTCGATACAGCTGAAAAGAATAGAGATTGATGATAACTAGAATTTCCGTACCATCTTCTCCCATCTCATCATGTCCAAGACCGTTCAGCTCCAGCAGCACAAGGAGTTCACCCAACCCGCACCAACAAAGCTACCATTCAGTGCCAAACCTAAGGAGAAATGGCCCTTTTGGTATGGTGGGTTTGGTGGTGGTGTTGCCTGTCTTTTCACACATCCTTTGGATTTGGCAAAAGTTCGTTTACAAACGGCATCGATACCTAAACCATCATTATTCCAAATGGCGTTATCGGTATGGAAATCCGATGGTGTGCTGGGTGTGTATTCAGGTTTATCTGCCGGGTTGTTAAGACAAGCCACTTATTCATTAACAAGGTTTGGTGTTTATGAATACTTGAAAGAGAATTATGTCCCACATGATAAACAGTCTTCAATGGCTTATCTGTTGCCAATCAGTATGGTCAGTGGTGGTGTTGGTGGTATTGTCGGGAATCCTTCAGATATAGTCAATATCAGAATGCAAAACGATACCGGGTTGCCAATTGATCAAAGAAGAAATTATAGCCATGCTATTGACGGTGTTGTTAAAGTTATGAAAACCGAAGGTGTTTCATCACTTTTCAGAGGATTGGGGACAAATTTGGTTAGAGGTGTGCTGATGACCTCTTCTCAAGTTGTAACATATGACATTTCGAAAAACCTGTTAATATCCAAATTATCCATGGATAAAGATTCCAAACTAACTTTTTTCTCTGCATCTTTAATTGCAGGATTAGTTGCCACAACAATCTGTTCACCGGCAGATGTTTTGAAAACAAGAATAATGAACTCTAGTGGGACTGGCCAGGGCGTTGTGGGGATTTTAACCACTGCTTTCAAGAAGGAAGGACCAAGTTTTATGTTTAGAGGTTGGGTTCCAAGTTTTGTTAGATTAGGTCCAAATACTATCATAACTTTTTTGGTTGTGGAACAATTGAGAAAGTTTAAAGTTGGGTTGTGATCAAAAAGCATAACAGAAAAACATTCAATTCATAGAATATAATACTTTAATCACTTACAATTTAGTAGATCACTACAGTTGATTAATCATAAATATCATAAATATTAAATAACACCAATTTTTTTCAAAACCTGATCAGTTGTTTCAGTCTTCCAATCAATATTCTCCAAAATCAACTGAATATCATTGATCCTAACTTCTTTCAACACTTGTTTCTTAGCCAAGATCAAGTTAATAACTATATGTTGATACTGTATACATGCGAATTGAAAATCTTGATTGATTTGGATTTGTTGGTCCATTGGAGCTTTGAAGAAATCAATCACCTCGATGATGGAGTCGTTATGTATTGGATGTATGGAGAGATAGTTCAATAGTGTTGTGTTGTATTTTGTTTGGGATTCGTTGATCAGGATCAGACAATTTATAATGAATAGTTCTTGAATGAAATCATCAATGAATAACGATTTCGTTGATGAGAATTGTAAATATCTTGACCAGTTTGTGATGAATTGTGTGAACGTATCCTTCATCGTGTTCAGACTTGGTACTCTTGACGTTACAACGTTGGATGAGAAAAGTGATTGTTCAGGACATTGAAGTGAGGATGTAGGATTGTTCGACATGTCTATGAATTGGAGTGTTTGGATCAGTAAACTTGATAAATTGCCCAACGTTGTATTCAAGGCATGAATTGGTTCTTTCGTTTCCAAACATTGAAACAATTTCACATAATCATCAATGAATCTCAATTCATCATTTTTATCAAATGAAATCTTCTTTCTATTTGAATTTATATTTTTTTCAATAAATCTTATAAAATTTGTTAAAATGTCAAAATGTTCATCAATCCCATAAAGCAACACGTTTAAAAACAAGATTTGAATCAATTTTTTCAAAAACACTTCAGAGTTGAATATATCAACATCGATCAAATCTTTCAATTGATCCTTTTGGAATATCAAATGATACCCCGGGATCGAATTGATCAAGAATGATGAATAAGTCGAGGCATTTGACGCCTTGTTCTGATTCTCAATGATTTGGTAATACGAATTCAAATAATCACTCAAGAACAGTCCATAATTCAACGAGTTTAGTGAATCGTCCATCCCATAGAAAAACCCAATCAACAATATGATCAAAAATTTGTTTTTCCGGTATAGTTCTCGAACGTTAAACTCAAATTCAAATGGGTTAATCTCCGAACTGATAAGATGATCACCCTGGTCAAATTCGCACTTTATGTTCACCGAAACAGGAGACGCAATGGACGAATTATCATCAGTGATATCAACATCGGTCATGGAAGGTGATGGTTTCGGATCTTCCATCTTTGCCTTCTCAGTGGTTGAATATAAGAAGGATAATTTTTGGGATAAATTATCCAGTTTCAGTTGGAATTCATCAATGGAAATCACCTTGTTGTTCACAATCAATTGCGAATCATGCAACATATTGATTGAAATGAATGACCCATCTGATAATTTGATCAGATTGTATGAATCTTTATTCTTATCTTGTTCGTCATCATCGTTATCATCATCAATATCACAATGGACATCCATACCAATTTTCCATTCTTCAAAACTTTCAATCTTGATGTTTAATTGAGTAGAAACCATGGTGTAATAATCTTCTAGTATGGAATAATCCTGTTTGATAGATTCAACTTGTCCCATTAAATTCTTCAAATTATCAGATCGTTGAGGTGGTAATACATAATCAATCTTACACTGGATTCCCTTCTTGGCACATGAAGAACACGGATCTGGTTGTTTTCTAGAGGCATCACATTTGGTCTTGTGCTTTCTGCATCGAATACATGATTTTAATATCTTGGGTTTAGGTAGTGTTGGTGGTGTGGATGTTGGGATAGACATGAATAATGTATCTAATTCTTCATGATTGGTAATTGGTGACGAGGTGGATGAGCTATGAGATGAGTTTGAAATGTTTGGTTTATTGATACGATGAGTTGAAACGTATTGATCTTCAAGTTTTGGTTGTATTAAAACAGTCTTCTTAGCCATGGTTTTCACTTATACTTCTATACCATTGCTTAAATCAACAGAGTTAAGGATAAATAGAATAAATATAATAAATTAAGTACCCGATATCAATTGGGTGTCAGTTATGTTTATGCTGTTTTTTTTTTTGTGTCAATCTCTAAGCGATACAGGCATTAGGATCTAAAAGGATCCAATGAAACTTTTATAGGAACCTTGTGGGTATATATACTTAAAAGGGACAACAAGTAAAGATTTAGCTGGGGGAACATACAATGCTAAGCGCGCGTAAAACACATTCGCGACGCTCTGTTAAAGGCATTTCTTTAGAAACTATTACAATTTACTCGATTGTTATTGGTTGGAATTGTGTTGGATGCCCCATAGTTTCACTTGTTGACTCCTTATTCCCATATTTTGACGGTCTCCTATGCAGATCGGTTTTATTATGTTGTTTGATGTGGTTAAATGGGAGGAAAAGTTTTAGTAGGAGCTTTGGTGTCCGGGAATTAACAATTATCTACAACAAGTTGGTCAATAATGATGGTGAAGCCGTGGGAATTGGTGGTGGGTGAAGAGGTTATACTACTATATATACACAATGCTTTCGCACTTATTTTCCCAACCAAAAAAAGTTGATTATTTGACATTCTCATCACTTTCCAAACAGTTTCACAACCATTTAAATATCGCATCAAATGGGAAAAATTTGCCGTTACAAAATTGCTAAACCCAAAATACGTAATAACAGAGTTGAAAATTTTGTAGGAATCCGACTTTATTAATTTTCCGAGAAACTTAAAAGCCAATAACCGGTTGTGTAATTCCGATTATCGCTAAAGCCTCGATACTTCTCTATTCTGACTTGATGGAAAAGAATGGGATATGTGGTTTGGACATGGCCCATGGGGTTGATGAGGTTATGCTTGGTACAATCCGGAGAGCATGGCATCTTCTCACATTAACTGAAACTCAGCTTTGTAGGAATATTAAAGGGACTCCGAACCTCGCCCATATTATTGGTACCTCTAGTATAGGAATCCGTAACATCGGCCTAATTTTTTATTGATTAGTTTTCTTGACATGTTTATTGTCTTCCACGACCCTTTGATTATCGGGTGAAAATTAAATTGGATGTTCAACCCACAATTTTAGCTTTTTTTAGTCAATTGAGTTGAATCACTCTCCACATTTTGAGCAATAAGCAGTGAGCTTCATCTGTAGAGTATAATAATAAAGCCGCTCTTCGCAATAGCTATTCATCTACAAGGTTTGTTGAATTGATTCAGGAAGGATTGGAGAATTTGTACCCGTTTTCAAACGACTTGAGAAACAATAAAACTCAACAAAGTCAATTGAGTTTGCTGCTAATACATTTCAATTGCTACCTATTTCTAGATCCAAACTGTTTTGTAGCGTACCTTGATTATAACAAATACCAAATGAACATCTCGTCTAGAAACATTGAACCCCTTAAAATTAACCTCTAGGGTGAACCGTTGTTAAACTAGCAACATCATCTTCTTCTCGTAAATTGTTTTACCGCTCGGGCTAATTCTGGACCACAATTATATTCTGATATTAAAAAGGGAAACTTGACTCAAGACCAAATATCGTTACTTTTATTTCATTGTTTCGAGGATTATTAAGGTCAACTGGCTGGACGAAATAGGCTATTTTTGACGATTTTTATATGTAGCCGAATTTGGAAAATAGTGCAAAATTGTAGTTTGTAAAGATAAAACCATTAATCAAAAGCCAGTAGTTTGTATATACAGTCAAGGGCTTGAATAAAAAAAGTCTACACTTTAAATTAGTGAGATTGATGAAAATTTTTAGTGAATTAATATAGTTCACGCCTTTTCGAAATTAATATATTACTATCAGCCTACCTAGTTTTAAAAATTTTAGAAAAAAATTTACAAAATATGAAAATTGATTGTCTTAGTTTGACAAAGCAGCAGCCCCAAAGCAAGCCAAGACTACACTTAAGCTCTATGGCTTTCTTTGTTTTTTTCATCTTGTGCAAAAAATTCAACAAAAGACTCGAAACTTTATCATCAACCATAAAAGACTTCTAGAGCATCGGAATTAAAACGCATAGAATCCAACAAGGAAATTCTCAACTTGTTAATTCCGAAAACAGTATATATAATGCTGATTAAAGTTAAGGAACCATCTAGTTCCATTCAGAGTTTCATCTTGACTTCCTTGTTCCAGATGAGATTATCTTCAATTTGGTAACAGCTGATAACCAACTCAAGATGAAATATAAGGTACAATTATGTTGGTTGGGTTATTTAAGTTTATTGAATTTGGATAAAGGGCATACTTTGTTGGGTTGTGATTATCTTTACTTTTGTTTAGAGGGTCTTGTCTAATCGTAATATACATATGTTGAGTTGAAATTTTTTTCATCAATATATCCAACTCTTCAGATATAAAAAGGATGGGTTTCATCTAAAGAATTTGATATTTTGAAATGTTTGTTAATTATAGACATTAAGAGAATCAATCGAGTTAACAGTCTACAAATAATACTATAAAATTTCCAAAATGTTACCATTAATTCTTATCAAATCGCTTTTGATCACTTTTTTCACTTTATCTTCAGTCTCTGCCTCTGCAATCCCAGCTGATCGTACTCATGCTACACATGGTCATAGTGAACCATTTGGATTGATTGCAATTCGTTCCGGTTCACCACTACAATACCAAACTGTCGTTGTTTCTCATGGTGAACTATTCCTCAGTGGTAATTCTTCAGACCCATACAGTTTCTTTGGTGTTATTGAATGGGATGGTTCATTGGTTGTTGTTCCTGACCCTTCAAGATTTATCCCAGAAGGTTCTTCAGGTCAATTGTTCCTCTCTGTTGCTCACAATTCTACAAGCTTTGTCACTGGTCCTAAAAGAGACACTGGATTCTCTTCATCTGATGGTCATTTGCTTTACAAGAAGGATGAAACTGTTGTTGCCGTTCCTGATGACAGATATGGGTATCAATACTCTTTGAAGTCTAGCTCTTCAGACGCTGATGGTGTTCCTATTGCCTTGAGAACTGTTACCCAAAGCGGTGGCACATTGGGCGACTACCCATGAATTCTTTTGAAAAGGGTTTCAATCATTCATCTCCAAGATGATTGTGTTGGTGTTTGAACTGGGGTTCCATACCACAATTCTTTCTTTTCGCTTCTTAATTTTCTTATATATTTTCTGATACAATTGAAAATATCCTGAGACCCTCGTTTTTTTTTTCTCACTTTCTTCTATACAGGGTCTTCAGTAAGACAATTTTATAAAACGTTTGATATAAACATAGCTATTGGTGTAGTGTTGTAAGTTTCACATTGACACGCTTCGAAACTGAACAAATGACGCGTGAATTTTGTAATGCAAGATGAAGTCTATTTAAAAGCTTTTGATATTGATGAAATTAGCTTTTAATCCCGAGGAAGGCCGCCTACGAGCGCATTTGAATAGTTTCAATTTCCTAAATCAATTTGAACGTGCTTAATAGCTAGCCCACTTCTTTTGGAAAATAGTAGGTATGTCAAATACTGTTTAGCAGCTCCCTATTCCACGTGTGAGTTACAAGCTCTTCTAGCTTTCAGACTGGCCGAAAGGAGAGCGAAAACTTGAGAAACACTTGAAGCCATCATCCCAACTCTGCACTTCATTCCATGCTCAATGTGTTATATCAACGGGTAGGGCTTTTAAGTACCGATGCCTTATTGTCGACAACGGAATGATTTCGTATCATTTGAACACCACGTTGGAGCTTGTGGAGGTGTAAGAATATGGTAAATTGGTGCTCTATGGGTCTAAGCTTTTGAGTAACAGGGGTAAGAAACTGCACGAGATTGAGAAATTGGACATTGAGCAATCGTTTTGAACTCACGAATGTATTACTGAAATACAATTGTAGTGCACTTCTGTCTTTACATATTCTAGAGAAGGTTCCCGGTGTCCAACTTCCACTGCTATATTGACTGCATTTCATACAGAAACTTTAACCACAGGCTTAAATGACGTTACAAAATGCTATTTTTACTCTAATAGTAACGTTGTGATTTGAAAGTTTGAGACAGCGGAAATTGATTGAGATTCTTACAGATATTTGAACCTTAAGTAGCACCCGAGTCTTGATCAACGAATATTTCAACTGGTGACGGATACCTTTCCGTAGCTCTTTGGGAAGTTGTGCCTGAAACTTGTGAGATCACGTCTGCTTTCCAAACGTCAAATGTATCATGTAGGCTGCTTGAGGTTGGGAAGTTCAGCTCTAGAACTTTTTTCCACCGCGATGTACTATGCAGAACGAGCCATTATGACAAAGCGCTGCCATGATAGGCCAGGTCAAAGATGTCAGATCAACCAAGCTAGTGGAGCTATAGGCGCGTAGTGAGCTGCTACTTCATCTTTGGTAGCTAAGTTCTATTCCAAGCGATACATCATACTAGGCTGTACGTCCTCTGTATCAATGTTTCTCTGACAATGTTGCTTACGAAGATAAATGTTGTGAGCCTGCACTTACAAACTTCCAAAAAGATCAGCAAGATTCCCGCATTCCACAACTCTAACAATTCAGATCTTCAGATCTCATTCAGAAAAATCAAGATACAACGTTGCCCTGAATCCCTAGAATAGTAAGCCTAACTCCAATACCCCTAGATTCCCGTCGAAAATCCTGAAGATGAAATTGGTTCTGGCTCTGATAACTTGCACTGTTCGAGTGAATCTAGGCGTATCTAGGGAGGGCCGTTTAGATTTATTGTTGTTGAATATCTACCCCTTGCAAGTGATGAACACAAAGAGAACCATTCTCTATTCTTGACAAACCATCAATGACTTTACTCGATAAAAGACATTTTTAGTTAGAGCTGTAGTTATATGTGTATCCTCAATTCGAAATTTCAAAGACAGCAAGCTTCGTAGGTAGTTGAGATTTTGAGGTGTCTCAATGTGTCACCAGTGAGTAATAAATGTAACTAATGGACATACAGGTTGACGGGTTAGGAACAGTATAAAGTTGAAGCAGGTTTAGCCAACCAAATTTGATAACTGATGTCATATACATGATACATGAAGAAATGTATAATCCCCTGGTCAGTTTCTACGAGTACAGCACTTCAAAAAAGAACCATAGTTACAGCTCTTGACAGTCTAGACTTCTATCAACCTGGATTATACCTCAAATCTGCTCTATATTCCGGCTTTTGAAGATCTTCAACACCGGCTCACTTCTAGACCTTGCAGAGTTATACATCTTTCTTTGCAAGTCTCAGAACTTTGGAGCTCAGATCAAGATTTTATGTTGCTCAACAATCATAATTAACAGGAACTATAGCCTTCAATTACATATAAAGTATGGGAGGGATTTGGAGTTCAGGCAAAATTTTCAGAAGAGAATGGTAGATCTCACACTATATTGGGAAAGTGAAGTAATGATTTCCCTTTGAATTTTTGGGCGTATCAATAAATGGACATGATCTCTGTATAACTTGTGTATACTCAGGCAGTTGTGTGTGAAAGACACTTCCCTACTCACCAATTAATGCTGCAAAATGTTGAACAACAGGTACGAACCGTGGTAATATAAATAATATAAATACCTATTGTGATACCCTTTCCAATCCTATTTTCAGTACAGCCTTCACTAAACTTAACAGTCTTTCGCTCTTAAGGGTTCCCAAATAATAAAATAAATCAACAATGGTCGCTATCAACAATTTCGTCGCTTTAGCCTCAGTCGCTGCTGTCACTTCTGCTGCTGCCTTACCAGAAGCTAACTTCTGGGGCCATGGAGGTAACAACGGTTTCAACAAACCTAGCCAAGATCACAGTGAATCCAGCAAGCCAAGTGCTTCTCAACCATCTTGGGGTGCCCCATCTTCCTCCCCATCTCATGGTCCTTTCCCACCAACTAACGGTTCTTTCCCTACCAACACTGGTGGGTATGCTCAACCAACTGGTCACCATTCGTTCCCTTTACCAACTAAATCATGGCCAACAGCTTTCCCAACCCAATGGCCAACTGAATTCTCTGAGATCTTCCCAACTGGATGGCCAACATCTTGTCCAGAGGACATTTCTTCTTTGGAATCAGCTGCTAACAGTGTTTGGGATAAATTAACAGCTGCCCACCCAGCACCATCAGCTCCAACTGGTGGTTTTGAAACTGATTTCTTCTATGCAACAACCATAAATTTCTAAGTTGATTGAATTGATGCTTTAGATTTCACATGTTAACGAGCAACATACAATACATTTGATTTTCTGCATGTGTTATATGCCAACTCTCTGTTCTATTTGAGTTGATATATCCAAGGCCAACTGGAAAAGTTCAATCCTTTGGCATAACAAACCATCGTGTTTGCGTTATTGTTTCTGTTTACTCTTTCATTTCAACTTCAGTTTTGATTTCAATTCTATGTCATTCCAAGTGTGGTATGATTGATTTTTCTTTACGATCTCAAAGTCTTGAAACTTTTTATACCAGATTTCTAATTCTTTTATAGATGGTGATAAATAGATATCGATACCCTCTACAAAGACTCTAGTGAGATATATTAAGGGAAAATTTTTCAAATCCAAATTTATTCGAATTTGTAGTGCTCAGCAGCTGAAATAAATTGTTCACACAGCCTATGCTTACCAACCAACACCGCAGTGAAGAATTTCCACCTTGATTTGAGAAATATGCCAACTGTTTAAGAAAATACCACACCCTATTGTAAGTTGGCAGGAGATTTGGAAACCCATACCCTTAAAGGGTGACTTGGCTTCGCGTCCCTGAATATTCCAAGAAGTTTGTTGGTGGTAGTAGTCGAACCTCAAAGGCGAGCAATTGGTGATTGGTGAACTTTTTATCCAGAAAACGGTTCTAGAGTGGGCAAAAGATATATATGGCCCAGAGCAGCTTGTATACATATGGCCCAGGTGATACAAAGCCTCCACTGCCCGCTAAATGGCACTGCAGTATCTTAATAGCTCTGCTTCTCAACCCGTCAGAAAACAGAGAAGAGACCAATGAATTAAGTAACACCAAACATGAACTAGAGCAATATCCACACTTCCTTGCGAATCTTTACTGTTCATTACAAGGGGTTACCACCCATGTTCAACATTAGTAGACCCATTGGCTATGCCCAATCATGAATATTTGAGGAATATGAGGTTCTTAGAACCATATCTACAGATCATGCCATGCACATGTAGTATGAAAGTAGTCTTCTCCGTCAAAATTGAAAATTGGAAAATTCCAAATATGATTGTGTCTCGACTCATGAAGGCACAGAACCCTTCAACATCCCCTTCTGTGACAATCTATATGGAGGTTGAACTAGGGGCCCTGGCATATAATGAGCTGATCTAGGCTTAGATATCCCAAATGTTGCCACAAAGAAGATTTTCAAAGATCTTGACTTATCGGAATATTTCGAAGATCTTTACACCGGTCCACTTCTGGACCATGCACCTTGTACAGATTTCTATACCATTTTATAAGCATTTTGAGGTCAGATTAAGATCTGGCAGTCACATGAGATCTAGATGAACGAATGAGTTTGGAAAAAAGTGTGTATACTTTATTTCTATAAGCACTAGAAGCAAGGCTTCAATGAAAGGATGGTTGATCTTCAAGATATATTTGGAAAGTGGATAATTTAATCATGCAATTCTCTTTGTAAATCATTGGATCATACAATTGTATTGGTGGATTTGAATGTCAATTGGAAAGTATTGGTGTGGATATCCCAGTAACGCCTTGATGAACTTATTGTCAAAGCAGTTCTAGGTGTGATAAAATTGCCTTGCTTCTACCAGCATTAACAAAAGGCACATATAAGCATCGAATCTAGAAATCATCATGACAAGCATATAAATACCTTCCATGATAACCTTGAATTCAAAAAATATTTTATTCTCTATATCAGTATCCAGTACCTCATAGTCATTCAATCTAAAAGGTTCACAAATATTATTTCAATCGCTCAACAACAGTTATTTTAACAATGGTCGCAATCAGCAACTTAGTCGTTTTAGCCTCAATCGCTGCTATTTCTTCAGCTGCTGCTTTACCAAACGGTGGTAATGGTGGTAACGGTGGTTCCACTAACAAAGGTAATGGAGGTACAGGTGGTAATGGTGGTAACAACGTTGTTGGTGAAGGTGATGGTGGTAATGGAGGTAACGGTGGTAATGCCAGCAATGGCGATGGTGGTAATGGTGGTAACGGTGGTACTGCTGTTGATGGAAACGGTGGAAACGGTGGTAATGGTGGTGATGGTGGTAGTATAGCTTCAGAATCCTCCAAGGTCGCCTCATCTAGTGCTCATGTTAGTACCATTATTTCTTCTAGCAGTGGTTCTTCCAGTTCAGCTCCTGCTCCATCTAGTTCAGCTCCTGCTCCTTCCAGTTCAGCTCCTGCTTCTTCCAGTTCAGCTCCAGCTCCATCCAGTTCAGCTCCAGCTCCATCCTCTGAGCCAAGTGTGCCAGCATCATCATCAAGTGCACCATCAGCTCCAGCTCCATCATCTGAGTCAAGTGAACCATCATCATCAAGCTCATCTTTTAACATCCAACCAAGTCAAGCTCCTTCAAGCAGTATCAATTCCAGCAAGAGTTTGACCCCACCAGCTTCTGCTCAATCAACTTGGACCGAGCCTTCATCTACTCATTCTTTTGGTCCATTCCCACCAAATGGAACTCATCCATCACACTCTAGATCCTACCCAAAACCATCAGCCACCACCACTTTCCAAATTCCAACCAATCCATGGCCTACTGCTTTCCCAACTGAATGGCCAACTGAGTTTTCTGAAATCTTCCCAACCGGATGGCCAACAGCTCTCCCAGGTAATATTGAGGAGATTGAATCCGCTGCTGAAAGTATCTGGAGCAAAATCACAGCTGCTGAACCAGCACCAACTGGCAGTAACGAGCACGATGGTTTCATCTATGCTTCAGCCACCTTCCACATTGAGTAAGATTTTACTATCAAATTTCAAAACTTCTCAACAACTATTTGAGTAAGCTCTCCAAAAGACTTTAAAAATTATTATCCAATACCAAGATATCAATCAGACAAAACGGGTCTTTTGTTCTATGTTTTCATTTCGTTACTCTCTTTTTCTTCAAGAACTTGATTAGATATTGCACCATTTTCCTCCCGGCTTATATGATTTATATGCTGACCGGAAAGGATTTTGATGTAACAAGGTGTGCTCACTTCCAAATGCAAAGTTCCAATATACATTTTCTAGATTTTTCAGTCTTTCAATATCCCTTGTAGAAGCACTGAGACATGACTATAAATCATTGGAATATATCATTGTAGCTTTCGATTTTAAGCATTGTTTTTCTTTGAATTGTCCCAAGCAATAACAGCCAGCTGGTTAGCACAATAAGCCATGGAGTAATTTTATTCCACAATGTATCTTTTGAAACTATGCTCTTGTAAACTGTTACAATCGTCGTGAATGTTGCAACAGACAAGCAAAATAACCAAAACAAACAGTCCTTAACGAGTCAATAAACCAGCACACTGTAGCGGCAGCCCAGACAGTCTGAGTATATCTATAACTCGATACTTCAGTAAGTCATGAATAGCGTAGAATGATGGTAAGACCTCGCGCACCATAAAACAGCGTCCCTCGCATTGCTTCACCAACAAAATATAGCAGCAATCACCAAAAGTTGATCCTAAAGCGCCATGAAAAGAATCTGGCTGATTTAAGAAGTATTACACCACCTGGCGAATAAAGCGTTGAAGTAACGTTCTCTAGAGTTACAATCCAAAACTTTTGGCGTTGTTGATTACATAACCAGTATAAGTTATAGCGCTCAGTTTCAACACATTATAACTACAAATTGAGCATCAATATCAAGCACTTGGTAGCTGTATGAAGGATTTTTTATCTATAATTGAGTTGAATCACAAATCCCTCTTAAGCTCTCTAATGACATCATGAACGATAGTACGGGTCATGAACTCGTGTAAACCCTTTGTCTCGTCAACAACTTTAGCAGTTGAAGGAATAACAGCTTGAGTAACATTGACCAATCTGATGATCATGTTCTTCTCATGTTTTTCGTTTTCAACAACTTCATATTCCAATCTATGTGCACCATTTCCCGCAGCTAAATCACTACCAGTCGCCAAATCGTAGAACCCACCATTGGTACGTTTCCCATGTTCAATAACACTGAATAGACCATAGACAACCGTAGTGCTTGGTAATGGGGCCTTAGTGGATTCGATATCTTCAGCTTTCCAGACATATTTGATGTTTTTGTTTTCTGGAAGCAATGGGAATCCAAGAACTGCTGAAGTGACCAATTTAGAAGGATCCAGTTTCTTCAATTCAGGTTCAAGTCCAGTGAATCCGGCAACTCTGTTAGTTGGAGCTTTGCTCTTGAAATATGGACTAATGATGAATCTATGGAACCATAGTGTTGGACCTAGGAAAAATCCCTTTTCAAATGCTTTCAAGATATCATCATTTGTTCTGTACTTGTTTAAAATCTGCTTTGTAGTTTCAGCATCTAGTTTTTGTTCATAGTAATCGTATAATGGGACAGTTCCCTTTGGATTGGAAACTCTTTCAGTTTTAGAAGTATGGAAGTTATCATTTGTACCAAGAACTTGGTTCTTCAAGCCTTGAACAAACGGATATTTGACCTTATTGAATGGGTTTTGCTCAATGTATTCACCCCCATAAATTGTGGTTTTAACATAATACCCAACAGCCAAAGTAGGAAGACCTACCACAAGTGTTTTGTTCAAGAGACCCATTTTTAGTTTTGAATATTTAGTGAGCGTGATGAAAGCTTTATGTTGCAATTGAGTACTGAAGTGAGTGGGAGTGAGTTGCAATTGAAGGAGTATATCCCTAAATTCTATTGAAGTTTCAATGTTTATGGGTGAAAAATCCTGTCTTTGAGACTCCCCTTAAACTAGTATGGAAAATCTATATGCAGATCTTGAAGATTTAGTGTCAAAAGACCAAGAAAAGCTGATTGGACTATAGAGGCTCGACGATAAAGCTAGCAAAGAGTAATAGAGCTGCTACAACTGGCGGTGCTCCATATATCTCACCAAGCAGTAGACGTGTCGCGTCCACCAACTTGTAGTAAAGTCTTCAACGTCTTTCAGGGGTTATGAGCCTAAAATTACAACCTCTCAATTTATCAAAAATTATGACGGCAAACTGTCGAATTATTATACAAATGAAAAAATCACATATATTCGAAGCTAGTAACGTGACTATTGGAGCTTGGGTTAAGATTGAACTTGAAGAACGTTAAATGCCATTTCGATGCTTTTAGGCTATTTCTGTATAGAGAAGCAGGGCTTCGTAATCAACACAATAATTTCAGCTCTTGAGTATACAGATCTGTCACATAAAAATCTCCTGTCTTTTCTCTCCAAAATCAACCATTGTTCAAATGTCACTGCTTGCACAGGACTCAAAGTTCCCCATTCATACGCTAAGAGGACATAAATGTGCAATAACAGCTACCGAATTTGTCAAAATACCGATTTATTCCAGATCTAAAACAATAACTCTTCAAAATGATGAAAATAAACTGACATTGAAACCATTTTTGTTATCTGCTGACGAGTCTGGCAAACTGATACTTTGGGATCTTTCGATATTACGCCCTTTGAAAACAGTCGAAGGTCATAGCTCACAAGTGCTGAGTATACGACAACTGGGGATCCAGAATTCTCTCATAGACTCAAAGTTCTTTGGGCTTGTGTTGACCCATGGTAGAGATCACGTAATAAAGTTTTGGAGGTTGTTTGATAGCAATGGTGGTATATCGTTGACTTTAGTCTACGAACTTCCTGTGAATGCACTAAATTTTAGTAATGTTGATGTCTTGGGGAATTTACTAATTACACCTAACACTTTGAATTCCAATGGATTTGATATATATGATATAGACTTCCTGTCACAGGAGGAACAATTGGATGATACAAGACTGAAAAGAATATTTGAAGGTGTTGATGTTTATAAGCAAGCTGCTGATACTGGTTTTTCAAAGTTTGAAGAGTTCAATGTCAAGAGAGAAGAACTCCCGGACGATGATGCTAATAGGGTTGATAAATTTGGTATAATCATGAAGCTTTTATTCATAAGGAAAGATCTAGTGATTGTTGGATACGAATCAGGACATGTGGCGACTTTGAGAATTTATTACGAAAATAAGAGAGTCGAAATATTAAGCATACACCATCATCATTTTCCTAATCCTGTGCTTTCCTTAACTTTTGATAAAGAGAACAATGTTGCATTATCAACCTCAATTGATTCTGCAATATCGGTTATCCAATTGAGTTCAAACACGAATTTCCAAATAAAGCTTGAGAAATTTGGTAAAATTTCAGGCATAGCAGTGCTAGATGACAAATACATTGTCTCTTCATGGAACGGCTTCATCAGATTCTACAAATTAGACAAGCCTAAACAAGAACTTGAATACTTATCCAATTTCAAAAAACCAAAAGGCTTAATAGCGGGTGACTTGAACATAATTGGGAACATCAACAATGATACCGACATCAATAGTGGGAAAAAATATATAACAAAACCAAACAGTCTCTCCACTTATGGGAAACAAATAGTTGATACGGCGATTAGAAAGGGATTGAATCGAAGGGATATCAAAGTTATAGAAAATTCGTATTTAGCCGTGGGATATGAGGATGGTACAGTTACAATATATAATGATTTATGAAGTAATGAAATGGGTATGATTGTTATATAAATGATTGTTTTGATACTATTTAAAAATGCTATGAAGAGTGTAATGATTTGTGTCCTCCTCAGTTTTCAGATTGAGTTTGTAGTTCTTCTGTAATCTCTGAGTCGGTAATTGTTTTGATCTCTTGTTCACTTGTCACGTCGGATTTGATGCTGATCTCGGTATCACCGTTGGAACCTTCATCCTCTGTATTTTTGTCTTGTAGAGGTTCAACTTCAAAATTAGTTTCAACATTTTGACGTATTTCATCTTCAGTAGCTCCAGCCTCTTTCTTCATGATCTTAACTTCCTCTGGTTCTTCTTCAATGGTTTGAACAGGTTCAGTTTCTTGCGGGGTATCTATTTGGGTATTCGAATCCTTCAACTCATTAGGTTCATTTTTAGTTTCAACATCGGATTCAGCAAAACTAGCATCGTGATCATCTTCATCATCATCTTCATCACTCTGATTGTCTTCACCTTCACCACCTGTAGCACCACTAGTCTTTCTACCACCTCTTCTTCTTCTGCGTCTTCTTCTCTTACGTTTAGGCACATCGATTGAGCCATCGGCAGGAACAGTGTTGGTATCATGATCACCATTTGATTCAGCGGTGATTGGAGAAGAAATGATTGGTCCTCTAGTGAAATCTGTCGGATCACCATGATCAAAGAATTTTGATGATCTTCTCGATGTATTGGTGGATTTCGTTTTGCTATCATCAAATATCCTTGATGACCTTCTTGAATCGTTGCGTGAAATGTTTCTTTGCTTATGATCATAATTATGATTCTCTTCATGATATTTAAATGTTGGGCGTTTAAAATCATTTGATGAGACTCTCGAAGGTTGACTCAAACTGCTATTTCTTGAATGGCCACCTCTTATACTCTTTGATCTTCCAATACCTGCATTTGGTGTGATTCTATCCTTCAATGGGATCGATTTATTCAATTCTTTATCTAGTGACAACACTCTATCTTCTACACTTGCAGATCTTTGTGCATTTGTAGATGAGTTTGAAGAGTTTCTTGAATCATTTTTTCTTTCACTTCTCTTCTTGATGTTTATCTGTTGAGATGGGGTTTTCTTATGACCATTTGTTACGCTTTGTACTTCATCTTCATTTTGCTGTTGTTTAGTTTCTTCTTCGTCTTGCTCTTTGAATGGATCAGATCTTGACTCATCACCGATGAGATAAGCGTTCAGTAATTCCTCTTTATCGATTTGGCAAGCATCCGCAACCTCATGGAAAAGTTCTTTGGAAAGCTCAATTAGTTTAGCAACATCGCGACCATGTTTTCTATGTGTAGATGTGATCTTGTCAACTTTTTGAACTATTTTCGATTCTCTGTCCTCATACAATTGCTCTAATTCTGCAGTTCTATTGTTCACAGATTTCAAAGATCTCCCTATGGTGGCATCACTTTTGGTGATTAGCGTTAGGTTCTTGGAAATATGTTCTTCTTTTTTCAAAACAAATTCACTTAATCTATCTTTTAAAGTCTTGATCTCTTTTGAGTAATGGTCTCTATATTCTTTTTGACTTGTTACGATGGTGTCGTAAGCAATTTTCAATCTCTCATATTCAGCAACAGATGTTGCTTCACTTTCCCTAAGCTTGTCACATCTGACTTCCAAGGCTTTGAATTTGAAAGTTAGATCATCATTGGAGCTTGACGTGTCATTAAGTTGCTCTTCAAGATCATTAATTCTTCGTTGTTTTCTTTGTAACAAAGAGTTGACGGTTTCATTTTCATGTTTTGAGTTTGACAGTTGCTCCATAAGTTGATCTCTTCTCTTTTTCACCAACTCATGTGACTTTTTCAATTCTTCATTACTTGATTTTATTTTAACCATCTCAGATTTTAACTCATCAATCTCTTTATGCAACGTTTCAATGACCCTTGTGGACGATGTAGCCTTTCTAGGACTATACGCACTATTAGAGGACATACTGCTTTTGTTCTCGAATGACTTTGAAGGTGAGATATTGGACTGAACCAGTGGAGTTCTTGACTTGGTTGGTGTTGAATCATATTCTTGTCGTGTGATCTTTTGATCATCTAGCACTGGAGTGCCATAGTCTTGATCCATAACGGGCGTATTTTCCTTGTTATCCTCAAATATTGACATTTGATTAGCTGGTGGGTTGAAGCTCTTTGGGATCCAACCAGATAATAGTTCCTTTCGACGTTGATCCGATATGTCAAGAAGGCTATAGAATTATGGGCGGTAAATTAATAACTTCAAAAACACTAATAACTGAACAGTCAACGCGTTGCCAGCAGCAGTCTGTCTCTTTCTGGTGACGCCGTTTCTTTGAGGACACTTTGTTCAACAAAATTCTCGAAAATGAACAATAAATAGTAAGAGATCAAGTGTTCCACCAACTCTTTCAGCAAGTTCTGAACAAGACGTTAGAGATCTTGACCGGAATTTTCGTACTAACAGCCGAAAAAAAAAAATAAAAACCGGTTTTTGTTTACATTCTTTAATAAACGTTGCTGTGGTTACATATCAATATAACCGACTCGAGAATGTATGGTAAGAATTGAGACCATAACAAAAGGAAATGGGTACTAAAAAAGGAATGGTGATGTGGAATGAGTATGGTGTAATGTATAATCCTTATCAGATTTCAGAAAGCTTGATAGCTCTGATCAAAGAGGTCAACAACTCATGATATCGTCAATAAGCGAGAAAATCTTTTTCAAGATATGACAGAGTACCAGAACTTGAACATTATATATAGACCAGTTTGACGATGCATTGACAGACGAGAGGTCAGGGTCTAAAACAAGATCAAACGAATTCTCAATATCTTTAGTTTATTAGTCCAATGTAATCATTCTCCCAGAATTAACCACCAAGTGGTCCGTTTTCATCGAGTATATACCCAGAAACAGACCGAAAGGTTTATGATTATGAATACAAATGCGAGTCCACAAGTGCTGAGATATCTCTAGAGCATGATTGAGACTGAGGACTCACCATTTCTCGTGATGTAAATGGTTTTGGTGCACTTGAGGACATTTTAGAATATTACACTGAGAATGACAAAGAGCTGGTAATGCAACAGCCAAGCAACGAGGAGAATTCAGAACTGGGGGCTCACGGGTGTAGTGGAAATGAGAAACGAAAGGAATTCGTTGTGCCAAATGTTGATACAAAGCAAGAACATCAACCTGAAAAAAAGTATGAACACCCCCATAAAACTTGAAAAATTAATCATTTGAGATACCCGAAATGAGACTACTAAGATTTCTAGTAAAGACGTAAAGGACGTGAAAGATTATATTATACAAGGTTTTAATGAAAAATGGTATGGTTTCAACCAAGACCAAATTGTTTCATCATTTGCTGTACTTGAGGATTATTCATAGCTTGTGAAATATCTGGCATACCTCCAGCACCACCACCACCCATCATTTTCATCATTTCACTCATATCTGGCATACCACCACCGCCTGGCATGCCTCCACCACCCATCATCTTCATCATATTATTCATCATGCCTGGGTTTTGTTGTAGTCTTTGCATACCTTGTTGGATTTGTTGAGGTGATGGTTTAAACCCACCTGGACCACCCATTCCGCCCATACCACCGGCTTTTTGAGCATCCATCATTCCCTTGGATCTTTGAGCCATTGTGGCCATCATACGTTGTTGGAATAAAATCATTTCAACTTCTGTTGCCGAGGTACCTGAACCACGAGCAACTCTAACAATTCGTGAAGGTTCATCAACAAATACTTGTCCATCACTATCCAATTCCTTCTTGGTCATAGAGTCCATTATATAAACCATTCTTTTCAATCTATCAGAAGCCTCGTCTTCGCCAACTTGACCAAGCATTTGGCCCATTCCTGGAATCATACTGGCAATTTGTGACAAAGGACCCATCTTCATTATATTTTGCATTTGTTTTTGGAAATCATTTAAAGTGAATTTCCCCTCTTGTAAATTTTTCATTGTATCCTTATTATCCAGTTCTAAGGATTGAACATGTTCCATTAAACCTTGAATATCACCGATACCCAATAGTTTGGAGATGAAACTTCTTGGTGCAAAGGATTCAAAATCTTGAACATGTTCACCAGTACCAATGAAAACAATAGGAGTATTTGTAGCAGCAACGGCAGAGATAGCACCACCACCTTTGGCATGACCATCCATTTTGGTCAATATTATAGAACCGAAATTAGAAGATTCTTTGAAAGCTTTTGATTGTGATTCTGCAGCTTGACCAATAGAAGCATCAAGAACCATAATGGTTTGATTAGGATTAACAGCTTCACCAATCTCAATCATTTCTTGAAACAAATCTTCTTCTTGTCTATGTCTACCTGAAGTATCCACTATGATGATATCAAATTTTTCTTTAGTGAACTTATCCACACCATCTTTTGAAACTTTAACAGGATTTGTTTCAGTATATGAACCATAAAATGGGATTCTTGCCTTAGTGGCATTTTGTTTCAACTGATCAAAAGCACCAGCTCTGAAAGTATCGGCACATACCAGCCCAACTTTATAACCTCTTCTTTGATAATGGACGGCTAATTTGGTACATGAAGTAGTTTTACCAGCACCTTGTAAACCAACAAACATTATAACATTTGTTTTACCCTTTTTAGGTTTATAAGGTTCTGTTTCTGTGTCCACTAAGGCACATAGTTCATCAAACACCACTTTTTGAACCAACTTTTTTTTATTTATACCAGGTTTTTCACCTTCGTTATGTAGTTTTGCCTTGATATCTTTTCTCAATTTCACAACGAGTTTAATATTGACGTCTGATTCCAACAATGCAGCACAAATCTCTTTCAACATCACATCGATGGCGTCTTCGTTGACATCACTGGTCTTGATGGCACCCGAGATGGCACCATTGATCCTACGACCCAAATCTGCCAACACCATTGTCCTTGCTCTTGGTTATTTCTCGTTGGGTATTATCACTTCTTCTCACTTTCTATGGACGACGTTTTCGATTTAGAGAAACGAGCGAAAAATATTCGCGAAGATATAACCAATGTGAGTGCTCCTACCGGTGGAATTGGAGCTTTTTGTTAAAAGTCTGGAGACAAAATAAGAAGAGATGTGAAAGATTGTGGTGGAGATCAAGAGATATGGACTTCTTCAATGGGAAGATCGATTCAGAGGTTGTTGGTGCGCATGTAGAGTTCTTTGCCATTGTGGATCCGACGTTGAGTCACGACGAGGGTGATTCTCAAGACCAGATATTGATGTTTTGGAACGGTGATGATGGCGGGA
This sequence comes from Hansenula sydowiorum, assembly GCA_030574735.1. Lineage (NCBI taxonomy): Eukaryota > Fungi > Ascomycota > Saccharomycetes > Phaffomycetales > Wickerhamomycetaceae > Hansenula > Hansenula sydowiorum. The sequence continues at coordinate 51,004 of JAJMFN010000344.1, forward strand.
GTATAGACAATAATGAAAGACTACGAAGAATTGGTATAATACAAGGTGTTAACGAGTTCACCAAGGGATTTGGATCTGAGGATAATGGTCACTCATTAGACTGTATTGAGCTGGATAATCAGTTGATTGTTTTCCAGGTGTTTGAGCAGCGGTATCAAATCATTTTAAATATAAATCTAACAAAGATCAAAGATGAAGGACAAGTCGAATATATCAGTCATGATATATCCCCTGTTGTATTCTTGAAGCAGTTGATATGCGAAGGATATGATGATTTCAAGCTTCACAATGGCGCTTTTCTACAAAATTACCAATCGTTAGAACAAGATGGGTTCAAAACAATGTTGAATAATTGGTGGTTCATATGGTTAAAGAATTTACAACTAGAGATTGTTGAAAATGGTGCATTGAAACTATATAACGGTTATAAGAAATCTTGTCATGCAATAGCTATACCCGATGACATACCAAATGAAACTTTACGAAACTTGTTTATATTCAACACAGACAAGGCGAATTATGAAACTTATGGAATAGTATATGAACCTATGGATGAAGAAATAACGCTAGATTCGAAAACAAGTTTATTGAATTGGATTGAAGAGTTAGACAACTATGGTATATTAACAACAAACGGTATAGTATCAACTCAAATTTTGAAAACACCCCTGATAAACTCTGCACAAAATGGAGATTTCCCACTTGTGGGGTTGAATTCTGAAATTGTTTATGATCCTTTCAAATTAGTTTTCAATACATTGACCGAAGTCTCAAAGGCAAGTGGTGTCACTGCAGGAGTGAATGCCGGTGTAAATGGGATCACTAATGGTATTAGCACTATAAATGGGTATTTGCCATCTTGGATTGGGAGACATAAAGGCAATAGTGTGGATGGGGGTGAAATAAGAGAAGGTTATGAAACTATTGTTAACGAGGATAAAAGTTTTGAATATTTGATTGGGAAAATTGGTGATGACGAGATTGTTATGAAAGAGGTTTGGTTGAAAGTGAACGAAGTTGAGGAGAAACATTATGTTGTTATATTCAAATACTTGAATTTGGTATTTTTGAAAATATTGAAGCATGATGATGATCGTATCCAATCAAACGAGTATTATGATTTGTTGGAGAAACGATTCGTTGATATTGCCCTATCGGTTGATGATAAGTTTTCAGATACCAAAAAGAAGGAATTTTATTTTGTGATATATGATGAGAAGACACATACTATTGAATCAAACATTCCCCAGATCCCCATGTATGATGATGAAGAAGTTAATGATTTGAAATATTTCCATGATTTAAAACATTCCAAGACCCAATCCATTTATCTACATAAAGAAGTTATGAAAATTCTTGAAACCAATCAAACAAATGAAGTTGAAAAATTGAAAAGAACTAAAAATGGTTGGTGGATACTGAAACTTTTACACCATAATAAAGAAATTATAATCATTAAAAAATGGGCATATAATTCCCCCACGCAAGTACCAGGATCCTCAGGTGCAAAAAGTGATGATTTTAGAGACCAAGTGTTGAAAAATTCTACAAGTTTAATAGGAAGCATTGGGAAAGATGCCAAATTATGGCTTGAAGATTACTTGACAAAGAATGAAATATAATGATATTCAAGCTATGTACTATGCAAAGAATTGTGTAACCACTTCTGTTCTATCCAACCATAAAAACTCAACCACTCTTCTGATAACTCTGTAGATATAAAAAACCCAATATTAACCGCCCATGTATAAAACCAATAAATCACAACCCAACTTTCAACAAATATATGCAAGAAAAAAAAGAATAAGAACAACCTCATTTATTCGATCCAATGATGTTGATCAAATTCGTTATAATCTTATCATTTTTCAAAAACAATCCATCTTCATTATAAGCCAATTCTCTAGATTCATCACCAACAATCTTGGAAATGTCATTAACGAAATAATCAATTTTTTTACCAGTCTCCACACGGATATGATTAATTATACTTGGATGCACCAAATGGGAAGCCATTTTTTTAGCCCTGGACTGATTATGCGATTGATGGATCAACTCCTGTTGTTGGATCAGTTGTTCTTGTTGTTTCCTGTGCATTTCTCGTAGTTGGAAATCATCTTCTTCTGTTTGGTTCATGCTGAAAAGAGACTTGTACGAGTCGCTCTTGTGGTCTTTTTGTAGATAGCCATCCAACCTTTCATCTCTATAGGTGTAGTTGTTGTTGGTCTTTCTCTTCTTTGGCGGTTGGAAGTCCTGCTTGAACAAGTTTTCAATCTCTTTTATCGACTTGTCAAAGATCTCAAACTCGTAGCGCTGGCGCTTCGAGTACGCCGTGGTGTTGGGTATCGTCTTGATTATGGCCGACATTGTTTGTCTATTTGATGAATTGGTGTAGTGTCTTGTTGAGAGGTGGCGACTTGTTTTTATACACGTCAAATCTTGAGGCTTCTCTTCCCCAGTATGAGAAAGTGCCTGGTGAAAATTAATTTTTGCGGGAGGAGATGGAGATTTGGAGAAGCAAACTGCAAATTCGCAACGAGAACTGGTGATGAGACGATTAGTAAATTGATTAGGAGAGATTAGAATTTAGAGAGGTTGTCCGTTTAAAAAATTGGAGATATTGAGGAGTTTTAGATTCCTGTTTATTTCAGTGATTGGATTCTTGCTTTCTCGGAGAAATGTATACGCAGCTACTGATGATAAGCAAAAAGAATGAGCATATCAGGATATCAGGAATCCACAATTTAGGTGTTATTCGTCACGCTATCACCCGGGTATCAGCACACACGGGCCAATTGAGATAGCCAAAGGGCTTTGAAATGATTACTGTATACATTCTTAAACAAGAGCAAGTACCTCAAGTCAGTAATCACTTGGAGATATCATGATCATATATCTCAAGTCACCAGATCCGAAATCGCAAACTGAAGTAATCTTAATCGAACATTCCATAAAATAACAGCTTACCATCTTTTAGATACCTTTCTTTTTCAGCAGCCCCTCCTCCTGTCAAAGTACTCCACTGATAAACCACAGCTTCTCTACTCCAAAGTTTCCAGTGGAGAGCCCATAAGATTAATCCGTCATATAGTCATCTCTTATCTCCACAGTCACAACATTGATGAATTTACGCACCTCTTATCACCTGTTTACACCTGCCTAACTAGTACACCACCTGTCTATACGGCGACGTACGATTGTTAAGTTAGGTCTAGTATCATGTGTAAGCTGGGCATCGCAATCTCTGTATGCACAGCTGGCTAAGGTTGAACGGTCTTGAAGTCCCGAGGAACTCTTTGGCTATCAACTCCAATTTTTCATATTACGCTATATGTATACTGATTAGGTAACCTGATTAGAGACCGGCCTATAAAGAATTGGGGAAGAAACTGAATTGTGGCAGCTGTCAAATAACTTACTGACTCCTACATGGAAACACTGAAAATGTTGTTGATAGATTTGCATTATACTGGATGATTAATCAAGAAATCAATATGACCATCAATAAATTCACAAACAGATTTCTTATCAACATCTTCAAAATAGTTGAGTTTTATCTTCAATTCACACAATAACGACTTCATTCTTTTATATTGAACTAGTTCAAAATCAAAAGGTTCAGGAAGGAAATTTCCAATATCTGAATACATTCTAAAATCTTCACCTTTGGAATTTTTCAATTTTTCCTCCTTCCATAATAAATATGGATTAAATTTAGGATAATTGGCATGAACTGTGAAAATTGATGCCTTTCTTGTATCGAAATTTGTTTTAAAATCAATCGATTTGGATAAAATTGTTCGATATTGTTGATAATCTTCCACTGGAGAACGTTGACCCATAGAAACACCTTCGAAATTCCCCTCATCAAACCAACCAAATGATTGGATCTCAGAACGTACTTGATAAAAAGGTTCGTTGGATTTAACTGCCGCTGCAATGAATGTATCTTTATCACCTTCACCACTTTGTCCCTGAGACAATAATTTATAGAAAAAATTTGGACCGTATAAATTATAAAACAACGATAACAGTATCGTCTTTAGATGATCGGTTTTCCTAATCATCAACTGTCCAGACTCACTCGACAAATCAGGTAATGATCCTTCCAAATCATGTAGTGGAACCGTATCTAGCTTGGAATGTGGAATTTCTTCACGTTTCAATAATGGCCATTTCCCATCACGAACTCTTGTGTTTGTAACATTGATCCCTGCAATATCATAAAACAAAGGAGACGTTGTACGAGCCCAATAATCCGGCCATATCACCATACCATAACTCTTGAAAGGATCTTTGGTGAATAATTGATCTGGATTACTAACAAGAATGTTATCACTATCTAATAATAACACATTATCAAAAGATGAGGCAATCAATGCAAGTGATTTATACTGATATCCGGAAAATTTCATCTTACTCATAACTTCTTCACCGAAAACATCATAAAGTAAAATACATTTACCATTTAACGATGGTAAGACAACTTCACATAATTCTTGTTCGTATTCCTCCACCGTAGGGATGATCATCTCGATGGGTAATCTTGAACCAAAAGATCGTAGGGATTTGATGGACAATAATGATAGCCATGAAAATTGTGCACCTCCAATCAAGACAATACCATCGCCTTTGTAAAGGTCTTTGGGGAATTTGTATGGTAATTCGTTGAAAACAGATTCATGGATTTGTTTCAAATTTTCAACTTGCTTTGGATCAAGTGTTAAAGATTCGGATAGTTTATTCCTACTCCATATCAATTCAGGATCTCTAGAATCTGCAGGTTTGATCAAATCCAAGGCAGGTATCTTAAATTTTTGTTCGTTTAAAGTCTTGAACATCTTGTTATAAAAATTTTGAGATTTTTTATTTCTTCTTTGATCTTTAACATGACTTTGTAATTCCTTATTCAACAAATCATCACCCAAATCTATCTTAGATTCCGTTATATGTCTTAATAAGCTATTATTATCATTTTCATAAAAATACGTCAATATTGTCTGTCTTATTGAGTTTATATTTTGACTTGGTGATTTACTAGACGTGGTGACGGATACCAAAGAATATATGAAGAAAAGTATCAATGACGCCAATATCAGCAATCTTCTTATTCTTGGAGTGATCATGCTAGCAATGTCTTTCATCTACATAAAAGCACTTTGATGTGTATGGTTTTCCAATGAAGCAAACGCTTCGATTGTTCTGAAAAAGCGGACGCGAAAAAAAGAATTGGAATTTGACAACGCGCACACCGTCAGACGACCCTTATATTTAATACTCGTCTCATTATCGAAGAATATTGAGTGATAAAGTGGGTCGGAGATCTGTTTTATCGAGATGAAATGGTCAGAAGTGTATAGATAGCCTGGTTTTGTAATCTTGTACTGGCAAGATTTCTTGAGGTTTGTGGCTTTATTGTTCGGAATGTTTGTGTCTCAGTTGTTTCAGCCTCTGCGTTATCAACATTTCATCTTACAAATGGAAAAGTGGGTACAAGAGCTCAGAGAACTGGGTGTGAGCTGCACTATAAGTAAGAAACGATATAATGAGTAACAATCTCTCGATAATTCGCTGATTAAATGTTAAAGTGACTACAAGTTTCCATTATTGATGTTAAATAAAATATTCAATTGAATATAAACACAAACTGCTTCCTTGGCTGTTAGTCAATTGTCTAAGGCAAATTCGAAGCTATCAAAAGTCAACATCATGGGCTGGGTTGTGTATCAGAGTCATTAAATCAGTATTTTTGTTTTGTTAATCAATGAAGGCAGAAACCTTCTCGTACAGTGTGAATATAAAAAAATCATCATAAAAACCCAACTCAATCAATTAACCTTACAGGTATTCTCATTCTAACTCACCAATTACTAAACTCCTGATGTTGGAAAAGATCAAACTTCTGAAAATCCCTGGAAAACTTGTTAATACATGTAACGCAAATAAACGTAAACAGTCTAAAGCGTCTGCACAAATTGTCAGTGGAACGACCTATCATCAACTTCAACCCATCAACACCCTAATTTTGTACACGAAGGATGCGTCTACCAAGATTTCTCAAGGTGATGGGTCAAAATATGTCCGCCCGGTCGGGTACTCATCATCCAGAATTGAAACATCAAGCTATTAGAACAACAATGGGTTAAACATACTCTAAAGTAACATATGTTAGTAAACTTTGAAACAAGTGACTATTTCTCAGAGAACAATAGAATGTGTGCTTGGGTGAAAAAAATTTCAATAGAAATTTATCTTTTTTTCAAGGGCTCATACAAGGCTGAAACTTAACGATAGATGCAGTTGTCGACAAATGGTTATTCAGTTGGAACAATTGGTATAATGCAAATAATCACAGCCCGAAAGATAGATCCAATTGTATTGAAAAAATACGCTGGATATTGAAGTCCAACACAACACAGCAAAATTTCTATTGTAAAACTGAGCGAGCTAAATCAAACATACTTTTCAAAGATAATGATCCAAAACCATGATTCGATCGATCAATTCATGAAATCATGAATGTGATACATCTCAGTTTCTTATTGTCTAGTTATATTGGAAAGACATGAAAGAAAGTTGAAGTTTTTTTTCTCAACATCTTTCAATAACAAATTTTCGCTGGGAGGTTCAAATCTCAGGGTAAAGTGGTTTTGGTAGGCAACGCACCAGTTAGGGCATAAAGTGTTTTAAAATGAATGTTTATAAATTAGAACAGTCTGTTCAATGGAGATTTAGAGATTCGGATTCAATGAGCAGGGCTTTGATGTATTTTACTTTCATTACCAGGAGGTTTATTCTTTTCATTCATGAGGTTTTTTGCATGCGATTAACGATATCTGTGAGTATCAATCTTTGTTGCATTAACAGAAAAGCCTAGCAAATTAACATATAACTTGATCATGCATAGAAACAGTTATTCTTTTTCATGAATCAAACATCTAAAAATATTATTGGAGTAATTATTGAAAGATACTTTGGGTCTTGTAATAACTCAACATTCTGGTTTGATTCATCACAAAGATCCTGAAAAGTTTCAGCTGTACCGAGAAGCCAACTTTGAATCAAATTATGTATAAAGAACAATTGTTCATACGGTAATTGTTCACACCTGTATAAATACAAAAGCTACAAACTTGCGATATTATTAGACAAAGAGAATAATCATACAAGATTCTCTCTACTCATCTGATTCCAATCCAAAACATACATCTCCTATTCGCGAAACTTCATTTTGACACATTTTTTGGTTCTCGCTTATCAAAGCACCAAATATATAAGGGAGCTGTAGTAAATGGTAATTGATTAAGTGGAGAGTGAGAGTTATCATTAGATGGTTTCTAGAGTGTTAGCATAGTGATTTTCCCAAGACTTGTCGATTGGGAACTTAACATGCTGTCATTCTGAAGCCAAATAATTTCGATAATGATTGACTGACCATATGAAACTGGGATACCGGACCATGAACACCTCAACTTTGAAATCAGATGACAAGTATCAGCTATGTGTAGTAGCTTGTTCCATCGAGTTAGAGACAAAGGTAGAGGGGTCGAGATGCTTTAATGTAATGAGTGCTAAACCTCGTAAAATTTAGCACCGAAAAGCAAAACCTTAATAGCGTTGATGGAACTTCCTCAATTTGACATCCATGTTGTCCCTATATTAAATGAGCCAATACAATCTGCTGATAACCCTGAGTTCTGACAATTATGGACAAGGATAACGCGAAGGATTGATCACCATGTATGGAAAAGTTCACATCTTGAAATTTCAAAGTTTGAGAGCTCATCACTTACCATACCCTGTACTGCATGTGCTTTAGATCTCGATGCAACTTTAGTGGAATGCTCATCTTAGTTTAAGCATTTATTCTTTAAAGTGTGAAATCCTAACTAGTTGATACGACATGTGGAATGTGAAATGTGAAATGTTATTTAGACTTGTGCCTTGTTAACAAATTGGATGTACCGATTTTGAGATTTTTGTCCATGGCACTAGCTTTCAGTTTGAAACATGTTCACTGACAAGTGCAACTTTGCTCATATTGACCATGGGGTTGATTAACATGAGACGCACGAATTCCTACTTTTCGAAACTGAAGCTAGTGTATGGATTTAATAAATCATACAGGTTCCAGCCTAATCTACTATGGGTGAATTTTCTCATTTTAATCCATGGGAAACATATATGTGCTACGTGCAAAATCACCTCTGGAGATTTCAAGCTGTGATTCAACATGTGCAAAAGTGATAACGTAGAAGATATGTGTTCCCACATGTATCCCTATGTGATCCAATGATAGCACTTCATCGATAAGGAATCACAACTTTGGTGTGATGGAAATTAGTACGCTTTACATGATGTTTTAAAAGATCATTTAGAAGGCCTAGATGATGAAATCGCATCCCAAATAAAGGAAATATAGAGTTCAACTGACATCATTCAGCGGATTTTTATTCTTCATCTTGGAGCAAGTTTGTTTCGAATATCAACAGGTGATTAACCACCCCCATCTTAGACAGTTTCATCCCCATACTACTTTGAGGAGTGCTTGCTCCTTTAAGTTTGCTCTTGATTAATCTTCATCCCCTGATCTTTATGGTCTACCAAAGCAGCTGGTTTGGAGCGATTTCCAATATTAATGTTTTCTTTATCGCCGATCTCTAGTAAGAAAAAAGCTCAAATTGCAGAATCAAATAGACGATCTTCCCAAATCTCGAAATTTTTCACTTTGAAGTGCTCCGAGCTCGAGCTTTACAAAATGTTGTCACTAGGTACTCTTCCCATCTTGTTGAGATGTACAACTTTGCCTCACAAGTCAGAATCTCACCTTATCAAGAAACACAGGGAGGGAAATTGAGAGATTTCAATCCAATTTCAGCTTAATTCACTAGATATGTATACAAACTCCTGAACAAAACTAGCACATACCCAAATAAACGAATGTACGATGTCTCAAGTAAAGAGATACACAAAAGCGAGATTTGTCATAGAGAGAAACGAACCCAAAAAGTGGATGATGCCCCCCTACTGCGAATGCCGTACATCTTCGTTATTATTTCCTTTGCAAGTGATTGGTTCATTTAAAGGGCTCCAGGCAGAATTCTTCATCTAGACAGCGTAGGATTAGGCGTGCAAAAAAAAATTTGTTGCAGCGATGCTCCTCCCGTTTCGGCTGAGGGCCGTCTGCCTACGAGCCCAATGTTCCCCTTTTCACCTGGCTCCTACCTAGCTCCAGCCTAGCTCCAGCCTAGCTCTGGGCGGGACTTAGGCAGAGCCCGGTAGAGCTAGACAGAGATGGCCCATAATTGATAATCAGAAATCCTGAGTAACCTTTTCCCGTTATGCACTTCGTGCAGACGGATGCATACTAAGAAAAAAAAAAATTTTTTTTAGCCCAAAACAAACAAAAAGAAACTTGTAAAGGAAAAAAAATTTGTACATACACCTCTGAATATAGGTAAATCCAATAGTGAAGAGCCTTTATAAAGCATTTCCCAACCCATTCTTGGACTTCTTATATATAGAGCTATTTTGCCCCTTTCTTTGTTTGATTCAGAACTTGTTTCAAATATTTCCCACAACTGATCAATCACATATCAATCACCCATATTAATACCTATACTGGATTACTACTTTGTTATAAAGTTCATAGATTTTGTATATTTCAATAAAATCTATCGAACAACTTAGTGGCAATTGTCCATTTTTTCATTTTCTCTAAACACATACCTCTCAAGAAATAACAAGAACAATCATGGTTCAAACTCGTAAGTCTAATCGTACTCGCAATCCCACAACCAAAGCTAAACATTCAGAAGAATCCCAACAAGCCACCAACAACAACACCAACTTTCAACCTCAGGTCATCACAAAGAAACCAATTCTCAGATCCATCAGTACTATTGATGATGATGAAAGTACTTACAATAACATAAGTTTCAAGAAGAGAAAAACATCACCAAGTCCATCTGATTTTTCTCAAAACTCCAAGAAATCTACATTTAACGTTTCACATTATCAAAATGATATTGATGATGATGACATGATTGAAAATGAAATGCAAGATCATTCAGATGAAGAGGGAGTTTTTAACTCAGAAGATGATGATTATTATAGTGCCATATCAGATTATGAAATGGATTCCAAACCAAAATTCTTGTTGAATAAAAAACCATCAATTCATATCAACACCAAATTACACCATAACAATAACAACACACACAATAACGAGTCACATTTCAACCAATCTCAAATGATGATGGATTTTGAAGATGCTCTCTTTGATAGCGATGCCTCTGATTCATCCAACTCTTCAAACTCTTCAAACACACCTACATCAGCTCATTTTAACATTGCTCATAATTTTGTTGAATTAAAATCATTAGAAGAAAATTTTCAAAAAATCATTAATGAAAATCAACAAGCCGAATCAACTCCTGTTGAGCAACAACCATCATCTTTCAAAACTCCAATCAAGATCATTCAAGAAGATGCAACACAGGATGTTAAATCTGCTTTGAAATTTGATGAATTTGTTAACTATACCGAGGATGAAGAATCTGATGTCTCAACCGAAGGCGAATCAACATCAAGAACAAACAACACTACAACACATTACAAGAAACATCCATCAATTTTACACTATAGACATGATGATAAACATAATTTAGCCTTCCCAGATGTTTCCACATTCCCAATTAGATTCGATCCAATCATGAAGAAGAAGAATCAAAAAAATGTGAGGGCTTTGAACAGAAGAGCCATCTTATCTGGTAAAGCTAGTGAAATGGTTGGTACTGGTATCACTGTTGGTGATTTTAGCTTGTTTTAAATGGAGTTTTATTCAATTTTACACTTAATTATATCATTATATGACAACAGCTTTGGGGGAAAGAATCTTGGAGAATATCATATCAAATACGCTGTTATTATTTAGTCATACACCACTCATTCGTCACATTCATATCTGCTTTTTTCTTGAATCTTTTACATATAAATCTTTTGGTTGTTGCTTTCTCGCTTATGCTTAAAAAAGTTTTTCTTTTCCTCTCATTTCATTTCACTGGGAAAATCGTTTCACACTTGTATATAGGATGATTTTATTTCATAGGAGTACCGTTACTTGATTTAATAGATATTATATTTGGTTATAAAAAAAAACATTGTAAGACCCATATTTATAGATACGAATAATCCATGTATGTAATATAAACAACATCTCGTATATGTAAGTCCAAATGCGGTATTTCCGACTTGGCAGCATGCAGGTCACGTGAACTTTGCTACTGGCGTATCGTATCATCAACCTCGGAATTTACCCCCATAACTTCTCCAGCAAATTTTTCTTCCTGCAAACAAATTTTGGCAGCCATTTTCAATGTGGTGATCAAAAAATCCAAATAATTTAATCAGTTCATAGAATGATTCCACTTAAACATTCTAGAAGAAAAGATCATTAGTTGATACTGTCAAGACAACTATCACATTCATTATTCAAATAGTTTCAATCAGCTCAAGACCCTCAAGAACACCCCCCATCAATTTAGACAAGACCAACGTCTCGCTAAAGCTGGTGCCTCCACATTTTTGATTTTTTTGCATTTATCCACAGGGTTCATTAAGCATCAAATAACAGATTTCCCATTAAGACATGACAATTTCATTCAAACAGGCTTTGAAAGATACGTTTCTACCCATTGCCCCTCCAAGAGTAAAATCCTCCTCTACAAATGATTATGAACTGACACAATTTGGTGATGAGAATGATAAATCTCGGGCTTTTCAAAAAACTGAAGAGGAATTTTATAATACCGATAATGTCTCATTAAGTGATGCTTCAACTTTAGTACCACAAACTCAAAGAAGGTTGAAAAATAGACATGTTCAGCTCATTGGTATTTCCGGTGTCGTTGGCACTGCGTTGTTTGTCTCCATAGGCTCAGGCTTAAACAGGGCTGGACCTGCTTTTTTACTACTGGGTTTTGCAGCATGGTGTATTCCAATCCTATGTATAACCGTCTCCACTGCAGAAATGGTTTGTTACCTACCTATAAATTCCCCATTTATAAGAATGAGTGGTCGTTGTTGTGATGATGCTTTTGAATTTATGGCTGGTTGGAATTTTTGGTTTTTGGAATGTGTTCAAATTCCCTTTGAAATTGTTTCTGTCAATACTGTTATCCATTATTGGAGAGACGATTATTCACCTGGTATAACTTTAGCCATACAGGTTTTCCTCTATTTTATCATTTCAATCTTGGCTGTTAAAGTTTATGGTGAGACTGAATTTTGGTTGGCCATTGGGAAAGTCATATTGGCTGTGGGATTGATGTTTTTCACATTTATCACCATGGTTGGAGGGAATCCTCAACATGATGCATTTGGATTTCGTTATTGGAAGTCACCGGGTGCTTTCAAACCATATTGGAATGAAGGATCATTGGGTTATTTCCAAGCTTTCGTTGCTGTTTTGTCCCAGGCAAGTTTTACAATCGCAGGTCCGGATTATCTTTCAATGGTTGCTGGTGAAACCATTTTACCAAGATCTCAAACTTTACCAAGAGCTTTCAAACAAGTTTTTTATAGATTAACTTTTCTATTCCTTGGTGGTTGTCTTTGTGTTGGTATTTTGGTTGCTTATGATGATCCAGCTTTAACTGCTGCTATCAATGATAGTAGACCAGGTGCAGCTGCTAGTCCTTATGTTATTGCTATGAATAACTTGGGTATAAAAGTGCTACCACATATTGTCAATGGTACGTTGGTTATTGCTGCGTTCAGTGCAGGTAATGCCTATACCTATTGTTCTTCAAGAACTTTGTATGGGTTAGCATTGGATGGCAAGGCGCCATTCATCTTCACATATTGTAACAAGGCTGGTGTTCCAATCATTTCCGTTATAGTTTGTTTGTGTTGGTCCTTTTTGTCTTTCTTACAACTGAATAACAACTCTGCAGTTGTGTTGAACTGGATCATTAATTTAATCACGGCTTCCCAATTGATCAATTTCTCCGTCATGAGCTTCACATTCCTTTTCTTTTATAGAGCTGTCAATGCCCAGGGAATTGATCGTAATAGTTTCACTTTCAAAAGTTGGTATCAACCATATACCGCCATTTTTGGGCTGATCTGTGCTTTTACAATGATTTGGGTTGGTGGTTATAAAGTTTTCATTAAGGGGAACTGGGATTATGAACAGTTTCTTTTCAGTTATCTTGCAGTGTTTGTTGATATAGGTCTTTATATCTTTTGGAAGATTTTGAAAAGACCAAAATGGAAAAAACCCACCGAGGTTGACCTTGTTAGTGGGTTGAGAGAGATTGAAGATCATGAAAGAGAATACGCTGAAATGTTACAGGATGAGCAGAAACATGGGGAAAGTAAGGCTAGAAAGTTTTTGAATCCATTGTTAGGGTTGATTGTTGGTAAAGACTGAACTTACCCAAAGCACTGTACATTCTACAATATTATATATATTTATAGTTCTCATATCAATTTATTATTCTGTCATAGTCGCTAGTGGTGTTTTCGCCAAACATTGTAGCGGTAGAACCCTGAAAATTGGGGTTTTTCCTGTGTAGTTCTCTTTGTTTATTGTTTATTTATTTTTTTTTACTTACCATATATATATGTGTTGTCCTGCCAATGTTAAAGATTATGCATCAGGAAAACAAAGAATTTTCCCATTTAGTCACACCTCCAGCCGGAAACAGATGGTGGAAAAAGGTGACTCGAGCTTGTAGTGGAAAGATTGAAAACAATGTTGTTGGCTAACGGCTAAAGATCTGATGGAGCTCAGGGGAAACACACAAGATGATTTCTATCCTCAAAGGTGGGTTGAGCCAGCCATTTTGTCCAGCTTGAGTGTATTCAAGGTGCCAAGTACTCGTGCAACATCGAGGAATGGATAGATCTTCTAGGCAACTTGTGAGTTCAGGTACCCTAACACCAGTCCTCTCTTACTATCATTTGATACTCTTCCCTGCACTCGCGTAGAAAATAAACCATTAACCATGGTGGTTGCCCGTGATGAACATGCCTTCCTTATTCGATGGTGAGTTACTCCATTGGGCAGGTGTTTTAATTATAGAAGTGAACTGATGCTTCCTTAACCACGGATCTGGAGCGAAACCTGCCGGATTCGAACGCAATTACGATGGCAAGCGAGCTAATTTTATGTGCTGGTTCCATAGTAGAAGACGATGAAGGGGAGGTCTATTGAAAAAACCAAATGGTTGTTCATATGGTTTACATCCCTCCTATGAAGGCACTTACTGTAAGGTGGGAAGCTCTGTTAATTGTGCTGCCTAATTATATGCTGGGAAAATAAAAAAACCTGAAGATCCCCTTTCCGCAAATCTCAACATATTCTCAGCTTATAATTCTTTTGTAGTACGCTTGAGATACTTTTTAGAGTTCCTACAGTGACCAATATGCATTTTTCCCACAACTGGGAAGTTTCAAATGTTATAAATAGAGGTGGATATCTCCCTTGAAAACTTTTAAACTTGATCTCTCACAATACTTTCAACAATAGTTCAGATCACAATCGCTTTATAACTACAAATACTTCAACAATGCAATTCACATCAGTCGCCGTCTTAGCCTTGACCACCGTCTCCGTCTTTGCTCAATCTTCAGCCCAAGCCATCTCCCAAATTGGTGACGGTCAAATTCAAGCTTCCACCAATACTGAAGAAGCTAAATCTACTGCTCAACCAATCTCTCAAATCTCTGACGGTCAAATTCAAGCTTCTACTTCTACTGAAGAAGCTAAGTCTACTGCTCAACCAATTTCCCAAATCTCTGACGGTCAAATTCAAGCTTCAACTGCCACTGAAGCTGCTGCCTCATCAGTCTCCTCAGTCCAACCAATCTCACAAATCTCTGACGGTCAAATCCAAGCCACTGCTTCCCAAACTGCCACTGTTGAAACTCAATCAGCTAACGGTGCTGCTAAATTAGGTGGTGCTGGTTTAGCTGCTTTCGCTGCCGGTGCTTTGTTATTGGCTTAGATCTGATAATACCTAGATCTGAAACAATAACTTCCCCCAAGATCATTTATTCTACACTTTCGTTTGATACGTTTAATCTTATTACAATCTTCTTAATACACTTTGAGGAGTGGATCTCACGATCTCTCAATCAAAATAAAATACCCTTCTAAATATATTAATTGTTTGAATTTTCATCATCAACTGTAGTTTCGATCCCATATGGATCTCGTTACAAGGGCATGAAAAGGGTACACCCTTGTTCCATTGTTTTAAAATAATTGAAAATCCATGAATATCATTTTTTAAGTGGTGAAAATCTTTTGTTGATGTGAGAAATCTCAAACAAAAGGAGTAGTTTGCCTCAAAAGGGTTAAAGGCTTTTCGGTACCGAGACTACCATACTTTTCGAGCAGAACCACTACAGCTTATGTTTCAATCAGCATAGAGGACACCAGCTAGGTAAAAAGAAACCTTCTGTCTCGATTGACTGAAGTATAGTCTCATTGTATATGCTAGTGTTTTTCTAGAGCTTCCAATTCATACTTTGTGAAGCAGCCAGTTTCATCATTTAGCAACTTATCCTTAAACGCAAATAATAGGCAGGTACTTGAACCTTTCAAGCATCACAAATCTATTTTCGATCAAGCAACTCGAGAAGATGAGTCTGTATTTATATTAAGGTTATTAACAAGGATCATTTAATTTACCCAATTCAGTAGGCGAGCTTGTATACCTGATCCTTTCGATCAAGCACTTGTGCGATGGACAAGATCTAGACCAGTTATTATTAGCACCGCTCAATAATAACGGATGTCCTATATCCACACCCAGCTGATCAAGCGTATGGATATTGTATGGCGAAATAGTAAGCTGAGAAAGCGTATTGGATCGAAGGCCGTGAGGTTATCTAGTTTCAAGAGCTTTGGCCATTGAACTCCAATTGAGATCTCTAATTAGTGATTAATCCGGTTGAGGCCGTCTCGAAGGTCTTAACAACAAAATTTTCAACCAAGTGCAGAAATCTCAACGCTCTGCTTTAAAGTGGTCACATAATATACTACTACATACCTATTATTAAAATGATTGAAGTATTTTTAAAGCACGTTCTATAGTACAAATATCCTTCCGCGGCATACCCACGGTAAATCTTAAATTTCTTGAAAAATGGACCAAGAATAGAGTTCTGTAACTTTTAATATTATGATAAATATTGAATTTTAGATTTTCTTTACAAACTTTTGCTATATATAAGCTCATAACGAAGCATCCATATGTCTACAGTAGTCAGAAATACTTTCCACTGCCCAAACAATACTCTATACTCAAAAACTCATTAATTTTGCAATCTCCATACAAAAAGACTACGACGTGTCCCCTACCACACGCTCGCGAATTAAGGTGTCGATCTAAACTTGATACATTAGAATCACGCTTTAAAATTGACATATGGTGGCATTCTAAATCTTCTAGGCCTGTCTGATCAAATCTTTTGGTATTTGTACCACTATAAGCTAAAAGATAAGCGTCCTAGGATTCTAGCTTGGGTACTGCCAGTTGATCCATTGAGCTAGTGCTGTCAAGATATACAGCTCCACAGAAATATCGAAAGATTGCTGTAACCTACAGTGCTTAACAAAGTGACAGGTTTCGAAATTAGAAATACAACAAACATTTGATCTGAAATGTCGTTCAAGTCTTATATGATAACCTTCATAGTAGGCGGTATCACTCTACCGCCGCTGCTGATCCTAGGTGCCTTGTATCTACTTTTCGTTTTGCTGCCAAAGTTCATTGATGACAACGATGACCAGGATGAGAAAGATGATGATCTGTCTGAGTTTGCTGATCTAGAGTACAAGAACCTCAAAATGACCGAGTTGCAAGAGAACCAGACCAGCGGAGTCAAGGCTTATAAGTCAGGATGGATCACTGTCACCAGAGAGTATCACACTTTTGTCAGTAATGCTAATGATAAGCAATTGGAGAACAAAGAAACAGAATCAAAATCCGCCTATACCGCTTTGTACAGATTGGTGAAGAACAACAAGAAGCCAAATCAAACAAGTGACTCAGTAGATACATCAACCACCAGTGGGGTCAATCCAACTGCTACGAATTCTCCAAATGGATCATCAGCTAATGTGAATACAAAGAAAGCGGTTCGTCGAAAGAATAGATACTTTGGGGTGTTGAGACATGGTAATTTGTTTCTTTACAAAGATGAAAACCAAAAAGATGTTCAGCACGTCATTGTCTTATCAAATAACATCGTCACACTGTGGCCAAGAGATTTAAGAGATGGTGAATTGTTCACCAAAAGAAGCGCCATCTGTATCTTGAAAAGACAATCCAGAAGAAACTCCGATTTGCCACCAAAAGAATCAAGTGCATCTCTACATACTGCTTCAGATGAAGATTCTACTTTGGATATGTTGAGAACAGGTCATATCCCACCAAAAAATATGGGATTCTTCATATATTGTGATACAAATTATGAAAAAGAAGATTGGTATTTTGAATTGATCAAGGCTACCAAAAGAGATAATTTCCAGCCAACAGGAACTGATTTGGATCTATTGGAACCATCCGTTTATGCCAATGCTTTGCATTTCAAAACCTCAGATATGATTAATTTGATTCAAACATTACATTCTTCAGAAGGTCAATTACAATCACGTTGGTTAAATGCCCTTATTGGTAGAATTTTCTTAAGTTTACAATTTACTGAATATTTTGAAAATATAGTGAGGGTTAAATTGTTGAAAAAATTGGCCAAGATCAATAAACCTGGGTTTTTGGATGAAATTAAAGTTAAAAAAATCGATGTGGGAAATTCTGCTCCTTTTATAAGTTTCCCTCATTTAGAAGCACTGAACCCTGATGGAAGTTTGAAACTGTCTATGAAGTTTTCATATACAGGTAAACTTTCATTACAAGTTGCAACAAAAGCCAATATCAACTTGGGATCTCATTTTAAAACCAGGGAAGTTAATATCTTATTAGCCGTCACATTGAACAAAATTGAAGGTCCTATGTTGGTACACGTGAAACCTCCTCCTTCAACCAGAATTTGGTATACTTTTGAGTCAATGCCAACTTTGGATATGACTATTGAACCAGTTGTCTCACAACGTCAAATCACATATGGGATGATTACGAAAGTTATTGAAAACAAATTCAGAGAGGGTATTAAAGACTCATTGGTGACACCACATTGGGATGATATTACATTCTTTGACACTTCGGAAGAAATTTACAGAGGTGGTATATGGGATACAACCAAAAGACCTGATAATAGTGATACACATGTTGTTTCTGAGGCTGAAGAAGAAGAAATTTTGGAAGGAAACGAGCCTCTTGGTGAAGAAACTGAGGTATTCGATGAAGGCTCGGATAGTAGTGCTCCTAAATCTTCTGGATTTGATTTGAAATCCCCCGTTGATGATATTGGTTCCGTTAGATCAAGAGGTACCACTTCAGATACTCTAAGGTCAAGATCTTCATTCAGTGGAAGTATATCAAATAAGAAAACAACACCATCTATTGTGACGTCGAATGAACAATTTCTATCAAATGGCTCATATGTTTCTAAGGATTCAAGTCAATCTCCAATTAAAGAGGCTCATAATAATTCGGAAGAGACATTATCATCAACTCTAGAAAAAGATAAAGTACCTTCAAGAAGTTCAACAATGCAACTGTTGTCCGATGAAGCTACTGCTGGTAAGAAATCAATTTCAAATTCAATAAAGAAAATTGGTAAATGGTATGAAAAGAATAAAAACCCTTCATCTGCTTCTATCAAGCCAAACAATCAAGAACCGGAAAAATTATTATCAAGATCGTATGCTCCACCCGAAATGATTCAATCACGAAGAAGAACACATTCTAGCAATGGTGAGTCTCCAAGAGTGCCAAAAAGAACTATTAGTAACAACACTTTGAACTCTCAGGATAGTGGTGCAAATGGATTCAAAGCTGCCCCTCAAGCGCATACTTTCCCAGCTGAATATCTGTATGGCTTACAATCAAAGACTCCAGATTCAGAAGCTGAGGTGAAACAAGTATTGCCATCCAAAACCCCAGAGATGAAATTCCCATACGAGCCAACAAGTTCCTCACCATCAGTTTCACCTCCAAAGGAATCATCACCATCATCTCCAAATAAAACTCAATTCCCAAGACGTAAACCGGTTGAGGAAGATTTCGCTGCACAAGTTCATTCAGTTCCACCACCGTTACCCCAGCGTGATATTTCACCACCTGTCCAACGATTAGATTCAATCCAAAGAGAGACAGAGAATGCTCCAGAGAGCACCAGTGATGACTTTAACAGTACATTGAGCACAAGTCCATCAGCCGCCCCACCGTTGCCAGCAAGAGATATACCGCATATTGAAACTCATGTCAATGATGACGCGCCTGAATTGAAAGAAATGGAACTACCAGTATTCAAAAATGCAAGTGTTGATGAACATGAAAGTCCTATTGTTACTGAAACCGATTATGAAGCTGATTTGAAAAAAGCTATTGAAGAAAGTCTCGAAGATGGCGAACCCCACGAAGAGAGTTGAACGTTTCCTATGCCCTTATTGTATATACAAAATAACGAAAGATTTATCGTAATGTACATTTCAGATGTAACATGCAAAAAAGAATCATCTATTCATAAAGATCATTATACTTTTGAAGTTTTCAAAATCACCAAAATGCCATCCAACCTATATACATTTGACACAAATTTTCCAATGAAGTTGCCTGTTGGATTAAAAATTCAGCTTGACCTTGCGTACTCATTGGTAAACCTTCTTTATCCAAAATACCTCTAATCTTTCTTCTTATTGTGGATAATGCAGATTGTGGAGTATTTCTTGTTTTTCTCTTATGTGACCAATCCATAATTGGATCATGTAGGAAGCTTTCCAGTATATTCATCAATGTAGTTTCATTATTTCTTAATAGTGTTAATGTGACTTCACATGATTTACGGAACGAGCCTTCAACGCCTGTGATACCAAAAGCATCGACCATGTTTTTGGTCAATCTGAACGGAACTCTTTCAGGGACTGTTAATTCCAAACCTTTTTCGAAAAGACAATCGAAATCAACGTGTAATATACCACCATCCTTTTCGTTAAATAAGAGATTTTCTCCATGACGATCTCCTAAACCTAACATGTAACCAACCATGGACATAACCGCCGTGGTTCTTGTATAATTATTTCTGGCATCGTACCAAGAAGATGGATCTGGGAAACTCTCAATGAACCAATGGTATAAGACTGGAGGATAGATGTCCAAAATGTCTGTCTTGAATAGAGTTGCTTTCTCAGCAACATCACAATCCTTGTCCAAAATTTTCTTGATCATGGCGATATCCAAGCCTAAATTGATATTTGAATAATGAATTTTTAAAATATCTCTCATTGTACGACTATTTTCAACCCATTCTATAATACCGTGATTTTCGTTTAACGGGATAACAGCATAAACTTTGATATGTAATTTACGTTGTTCAGACTCATAATCTCTTTTCAACAAATGATCAACCATAGTAGTAAATTGCATTAACTTAGCATCTTTACGTAAATCATCATTTGGCTTCACTAAGATACTGTAGGTTTGACCATTAGAACCTTTCAAGTACAAATGTCTTGGTTGTTGCATTGAAGATAAAACATCAACCCTGTTTTCAAATCTGCTGATGGTGACTCTTGAAGTGCTTGGGAATGGATTATGATATTTCAAAGCTTGTACCGACGACGGTAATGTAATGTCAAAGTTAGTTTTAACTGGAACCACTAGGGGACAGGGAACACACGAATGATCAAAGTTGAAATCATCTCTTAACGACAGTGGCCCTTTAACTTTTGGTAATTGTTTCTTGGATACTTCAACCAATTGAGAGAAAAGTTTCTTGGAAGCCGATAGTAATGTAGCATTACTGAAGTTGGCATTTCTAGACTCTGAACTTTCAAACAAGTCCAAAATCCTCTTGGCTTTCCTTGCTCTTTCTGATTGTGTAGATTTATATTGCGCTAATACTGACCAAAGTGAATGTGTAGGATATTCTTGAACCACCAAGTGTGAAAGAACGATAATAATGTGACTGGTGCTTTTATTGGAATGTAAGATTCTGGACAGCAATTGAGACAGCACAGTGTACCATGTATATCTTGGAAGCTTCTCTGAACATTTCGTGATATCTTCGTTAATCAATTGTAAGTTTCTTCTTCTTTCTGTCAAAACTGCAACTTTTGATGAGTCTGGAAGTTCTGCAGAGACTTCTTGAATATTTTCAGAAAAATCCAACCACACCGTGATGACTTTTGGTAAAGCTTCGTAAAGATATTTTATACCGCATTGCATTGCTTTTAAATAAAAGTTGATAGTACGACGTTCATATTCACCAGATATGTCTTTGATATTGATCTTATCACCAACAGTAGATGCTTTCAAATCCAAAAGCTTATTGTAGTATTTACCAAGGGCATAATAGTTTTTTTCCCAAGAAGGATCTAGTCTAATTGCTGCATTATATTCCTCAATAATTTTCGTTGAGCTGCTGTTGTTTGAATAATCAAGCCATTTAGTGTACTTTAATTGAATAGCTGACTTATCCCTGACAGACAGTGGTTTCTGATCATTTTTCAAATCTTCAATGAACTTTAAAGCTCTTGAATGATCACCCTGAGCCCATAGCAACTTGGCATATTCAAGATCAGTGTTCGTATTATTTAAACGGATTGCATTCATGATTGAAGATGTAGCTAGATCAACTCTGTTATGCTTCCTTGCAATCTTAGATTTTGCTACCCAGGTATCACTAATATCTGTGAGATTGAAGTCATGCCCAGAGATCTCATTTGCAATGGTTCTCATTGACGATATATACCAATTTGCCATAAAATCATTACCAGTGTTCTTCAATCTAGTATCCATCAAGGCAGCAGAGTTACTGAATGTGTGAGAATTTTCCTGTAAAGAAATGCTATTTATATCACTCAATGAATGAAGAACGACAAGCATGGAACGACCCTTATTCAAAGTTGCTGGCCTATTCATATTCAAATGACCACTTATCAACAAGTGGGCACTTTGGAGACTTGATTTAAACTCCATTTGTGACCCGTTCTTCCATTTCAAAAGCGCTTTTCCAATATGGTAATTAACAAGTAATTGCGTGTCATTGATATTATCTGAGTTCTCAAACTTGTTGACCCACTTGCTCAACTCCTCGAGTCTACCGGATAAGATAGAAGCTTCCATACCAATGTTCAACCAATCTTTCTCAACTTCTTGCTTATCGACAGTCAAGAGACTATCCAGCTTTTGAAGCGTCTGATCATATAAGTTATGGTTGTACAATGAATTCAATAATCTGGTATCAGCGTCAAGGTTCAACTCTTTACCACCTGTGGTACCCAGAGCCTCGAAACAGTCTTGCGCCATCTTCCAATTATCACTATACTCCAATTCGGTAATTCTATCTGTCAAACTCTTCGTTGAAAATTTCTTCAAGACACCATCTAAAGCATCAATATCGTTTATGTTGGCATACATGCTTTGCAAAGTATTGAAATATTGATCACCAAAGTCGTCATACAATTGAGTTCTGTAGCATTGTTCCATATAGAGTATCGCTCTATCGAAAGAATTGGACTGTAAAGACCTTTTAGCCATCAATTGTTGTGGAATGTAATCTAGGAGATGAGTAACAGTTTCAATAGCCGGATCAGCCTTTTTGATGTTTTTTCTTTTCAAAAGCTGTTTTCTGGCAAAGATCCATTTTCTAAAGTAATCCAATAGGTTGAAGATGGATTCATAACAAAGCCTCAAGCTATCCGTAGCCAAGTGATGCACTTGGTCAAAATCCGTAGACAAGACAGACATGATTTCTGTTTTGATGCATTCCAAGTGTTCAGTGCTCCCGGTTTGAATCACCAAATTCAACGCAACGTATGGTAAGATGAATGTACAAAAGGATAAGTCTTGATCTTTAACAAGTGATGAGACAACAAAAAAGATTTGTTCGGCATGATTGTTCTTGGCCCTTCTCAACAAGTCAAAAGTAAATTGGCGAAGCCATTTTGAATGATCTTTGGCAGAATTGTAGATTGGATAGCTCATTGGTTCATAATTACTCACACTGGCACTATATCTCGACGAAACCAAAGGGGTCAAAGTGGACTTGGAAATATCACTAAATTGATTCCAAAGTAAACATTCTTGAGTATTAGGATCCAGCTGCTCAACATTGATATTGGCCAATCCACAAAGCTTTAGATATTCTTGCATAGAATATGCTAAAAACAGTTGTTTCCCAGGATCTTCGGAAGCCCAAAAGGCAGGAACGAGATGTTGATCTATGAACTTCAACAGAAATCTAACAGTTTCTTTCGGATCTTCAAAGTCAGAAGCGATAACCATTTGATCTCTTTTTTTCTCAACTTCAAACTTTGTAGGGTCCAAAGCCCCAATTAAACCTAAACATTTGGAACATTGGATAGAAATATCATCAGAGGATTTAAATTTGTGAAGCGTGTCCAATAGAACAGCATATAAAGTTGACATAACTGGTGCAAAGCTTGGTTTTGGTAAATAATTTGTATAGATTTCAGACTGATATTGTACCAAAAATCTGCCTAAATCTAAAAGTGCTTGCTTTACAACAAATTTGTTATTATTACTGCATCTTCTCTTGAGATCAAATAACAACAACGTTGGTCTCTCATTCCTTTTAATGACATGATAAACCTTAGTGTAAATATCTAAAAGTTCGTCATTGTCCGATAGGGAGAAAAAGCAATGGACATGTTTCGATCTGAAAGATTCAGATTTATCAAAGAAGGCAGTTAAAAGTGATTTTGCCTCTAGCTTACACCTATTATCAAATGTGTCCCATCTTTGTAAGACAATGGCTAATGAAAGGTCTAAAATAGTAACCAAATGTGTTTCTTCCAATTGTTGGATTAAAATTTTCCAACACTTTAGACATGATTCTCTCAACAGATTGACATCCAAGGCAACCTGTAAACAGGTGATAATTTGAGGCAAAGCAGAAACAATTGATGAGCCAGAAATCTGAACCAACAATTCAATAGCATTTAGTGCTTTCAGTTTTTCAACATAAGGTTGTAAACCTTTAGTGTCATGGATAGAATCAGAAAATTGTTGAACAACACCCAAAATGTTACGCTCAAGGAATTGGGTCAAAGCCTTCTTTGGTGTCTCTTTTGAAACTAACTTGAATACAAAATTTATGGCCTTTTTCACAGGTTCTTGATTTTGTAGCTCAGAAGAGTACATTTTCAATAATTCCCATACGACTGGAATTTGGACTATCAAATCAACCAATGACAAAGTCTTTAGTTCTGGACAAACGTTGGATAAAATGCTGTGAATTTTACCCTCAGTGACATCCGCAACATTTGTTAATAGCACAGCGAAAATCTTTGCCCTATTATCCAAAACCAGTTCAATTTTCTGTTTCCCTGAAGCTTTGGCAATTTCACGGATAAGGTCATTTTTGTAATAGGTTAAAAGATATGGAACCGTATGCGATTCCGTTCTAGATAGTATGGTAGGAACGGGTACACCAACTAGTTCAGAGATTCTTTGACCCATGATTGGTTTGGAAAACAATTGTTTGGCAATCATCAAGCTCAATTCAGGCATGGTTGGTGATAGCAATTGCCATGGTGTCTTCTCTTTGGCTGATGCAATTATCTGAAGCTCATGAAACGCAATCGATGACTGAAATGCATTTTGAGTTCCCAGAAAATCAATTAGCTTGAACAGGATTGCATTCAATCTTTCACCTTCGGATGCTATAGCCAATTGACCCCAGGTGATGATTGTTGATTCCGCCAAATATAACTTTTCATTAACCTTGATGCTATTTAAAAGCTGAAACATTGAGTGGGAATTGGAGTCATCATCATTACATTTGGAAATGAAATAAAGTGGCATGACTCTTGCAGCTAATAATCTTATATCTCTATTAGTTGAAACGATTCGAAGAGACAAAAACCTGTAATATTGACAGCTCTGTTCAAAAATTGGTGGCTGATAATGAGAAAACATTTTGTACATGGTCAATAAGGCAGCCATACATAACACTGTATCTTCTTGCACTTGCTCTTCATTTAGAAAAAATCTAGTGAATAATAAGTATGCTAGCTGGGTGTCTTTGTTTTTGTCCAATTCAGCACGGTACTGAGCAACATGATTCAAATTCAATGAGGATCTGTTACATTTGACACATGAGCCTGTCTTTGTATCATAACACCCATCATCGCTCAAACAGAAGTAGTCACCTAGAGAGGTTATTAAGTTGTATGCATGAACTTTTGGTGAATCTGAATAGAATTGTGGAGGTTGCTCTAATAATTTCTTAACTTTGTTGATCCATTTGGAAAGTGAATCACACTCTTGTGGAAGTTTAAATCTCGATATTTGACTTAATGCTCTTGATGATTCTGGTTCTTTTGGAATTCTCTTGGATAAAATAGCTAGACGAGTGGCTTCCAAACTTGAATCCTGGAACTGGCCGAGCATTTCAACATTGACATCGGGTTGGTGGTATATATGATGTATGAAATCAAAAGTTTTCGCTAAAACGGTATTTGAAGAGAATGTCCTTATGACTACTTCTAATGTTGATTCAAATGATAATGAATTGTAAAACAATTTCAAATTTTGAGTCTCCAAACACCGATCTAATGATTTCAACAATGCAAATGATAGTGTCAATTGAGTGGAAACATCTAGTACTAGTGTGGGAGACTGTATAGTTTCACAACAAAGTTCCATGAAATGCTTAAATCTTGGATATGTGACATATTCATTATTGATGGTATAATTCAACATGCTTGTAATCAAATGAGACCTTATGGCATCTATTGCTTCACCGTTCGAGGAGCGGCTCAACCCAGATATAATATAATCCAACTTTCTGGCTGATGATTCGAATTGTTGGTCGTAGTATGAATTGATTGACATTTTACTTCGTACTTCTTGGTCTGTTAATAATGAAAGTAGGTTATTGGATATGGAGAGAAGACTTATCAGTTTATCCTCTATTGATGTCTTGAACAGGCTGGACAAATAGAATTCGAATTTCGACAAGAAGAACTGTTTTATATCTTTCTTATAGTTGAAAAGACGTAGTTTGGTGGTTATGATATGGATCACCGTTATGACGGTTTGCTTGACATTTTTCACCAGATCCAGATCAGTCGTAGCGAGTGAAGGTATTAGTGAGTTCAAGATCCATTTGTAAATGACCATATCTTCATCTTCTGATTCCCTATTGAGTAACAACGGTTCCTTTTCACAGATCATCTCTATGGCGGTTAAACATTTGGAAATCCATTCTGTCTGAGTTGTTCCTGTTTCCGGATAAGTCAGTACATAGCTTTAAGAATATCATCTGAATGATCCAGAACTATTACTCACCTTTTGGTCTATGGTTCGATTGTATACCGTGCTTCACGATGATGTTCAATAGCTTCAGCTGGGTTTCAGGCGAATCGCCTTCAGAGCCACCACCCAGAACGGTATCGACAAGCTCATTCAGGGCATCCACTGCTATTGTAGTTCCATTCGACATTGGACTATAAGCAGCACAGCCATTCAGCACCTTCCAACTACCAGCAACAAGTGTGGTTCCTGTCCTTTAGGCTTTGAGCTTTTAGATCGTAGTGTTTGCCTATAAATTTTCAAATTACTTACGCGAAACCCATCACCAAAATCAGCATTTTCAACGTGAAGTTTGTCATTTATATCAAAGATTTACTGCGTCTACTACAAAGATTTGTATTGCAAAAGTAGTGAGAGGTATACTTATTGTACATGTTTATTCTGGGCGCTTATTCGAAAGTGATGATGTTGAGTGCCCCTCGTCTTTTGTGCACTACTGTGATCAACACGTTATGATTTTAAAATGGAGTTGTATTATGCTGTGGTGTATTGATGAAAAGCCATGTGGGTATTGTGGTATTCAGGTGGCAAGACAATATGTGTAGTGGGAAGGCTGATAGCCTGCTATATTAGAGGACCGCTTGTGGTGTGCTTTATATGTGTAAGTGGGAATCAAGGAACCTTATCTGGCGGCATCAAAATTGACAAGACGTCTTCAGTTAATTAGTATTCTTGTCATGATATATACAAGACCTGAATAGTACTTACTTGAATAACAAAATGTGTGGTTCTGGTGCTGAATTGAGAGGAATTTGTTAGCATAACTGGTCGCAAGATGAGATATCTTTGAAACTTTTTGAATACTCACCATGTGTTTCGTAATGTTCCCAGCCTAATGATTGCGTGATACCTAGACCTCTCCATTCATCTTCAGTCAAGATTCTTAGAGTGCCAGTCTCACTGTTGAAGTAGTCACTTGGAATAACTTTTAGCATTGCCTTTGGAAGCATAACATGACTATCAAGAAGCTGTTAGCACATCAAATCCAACCGGATCATAACACAAAAAAAAACGAGGCGCCAAACAATGCTCCCCATACTTACCGGTATTCGTATTCATCATCTGAGTATCTGTACAAAGCAATATGTTAGCATCACAATTCCTGACACTGAATAATCTCTGCTCAAAGATTGGATCTCTCGGTTAAAGCAGTTGGGAAAAAAGCACATACCTTGGGGAGTAGTGGATCGAGTCCTGGAACTCGAACACTCTAGCACGCTCAGAGTCTGTTAGCTGGCGCCCTCTGAAACTCATCGTGATCTTTTCTGCCTGAACACTGACTTGGCTTCCTAGTTGACACCAGACCCTCATCGGAAAGCTTTAACGCGTATTTTTGCCAACGAAAACAAAAACAGTGATGCTGCTCGTACCATGATTCTCATTTCGAACCACGCGGGCTGATGTTTCATCACGGCTTTTCCAAAGGGTCTTTTTCTCACCAAAACAGCGGAAAAAGACTTGAAACAGGCATGTTTCATAATCAGACAGGGTTGATCCAGCGTTTGAAACAACCTGAACAAAGCCACGGTGAACCACTAAAAAAGTTTGTATTGTTTGCAAACACAAGCACACGCTTTCAAATTCAAACAAACTTTTAGGAATACAGATCAAAATCAAATCAAGACCCTTTACTCTCAGATCAAGTGCTAGCTCATCAAGACCAAGATTCTCGCTTTTGACATCTTGAACTCAAAATTTATATATAGATCTCCAACAATCTCCACCAAAACATACCACAGAAACACAACGAATTAGCTAGAGTATCGAGTTGAGAAACTTTGCTTCACATATCCATACCCAAACCCGCATCCAAATCAAATTCACAAAAAAGAAGTACTAGACTATATCTGATCTGTGTGGTGTTTTCAGTACCTTTTGTTATACTGATCTGTTACATGTGTCCAATATGTCTGATGATTTAGGCTCGCCATATATTGGTATCAAGCCCACACTATCCAATAAGGCCACTGCTGGTACGAATACAGGACTGGTACAAAAATACGTCTCGTCGGGATACGATCAAATCTTACTCTCCATCACAAATGCCAACTATAGAGAAAAATCAAGAAAAGTATTCCAAAGAGCGAAAAGTCTTATAGATATATCGGTGCCTGCACCAAACTTACCAGACGTTAACATCTTTGCTGGTGATCATATAGTGAATACAATCGGGCTATTGTCAAGTTGGATCGAGTTGGAAAGTGAAGATGAACTGATATCTGAGTTTTCAAGACAAGTGTTGATGAAGGAACTAGAATATGCCAAATTTATAGGACTAACACATTTAATTATGGCACCACCGAAAAATTTGATCAAGTTGGCTAATTTTTCCAAAGCAATCAATGATACATTAGACGCAACAGAGGCTCATCATATAATAATTTCCATCTCGTTACCTCTTTGTGAAGAAATACTAGATACAACTCAACCAAAAGATTCATTAAGTACTTGGGATATGTGGAATTCCATAAGGACAAATGTCGATTATAATCCAAGGTTGAAAGTTTCGTTAGCCATACCCAAGAGTGGTATACCTATTAATGTTATTGAGAGATGGTTTGCTGAACCTGTCTCTGTGTTATTAATGTCATCATCTATATTTATTTTGAATAATAAAGGATATCCTGTCCTCAACAAATCAATTCAATCATTATTGCATCATTTCCATATCAAAAAACCAATTTATTTATTACACGGGTTAGAGAAAATCCCTGATGAAATTGAACCTTCCTCCTATATGACTTACATCAATTATATCTTGGTTAGGAATCAACCATCAATGGCGGAAATCGACAAGATATCCAAACAACATCAAGATGTACTTCTACCACCATTACAACCATTGGGTACAAACCTTGATGATTTCACTTATAGTATTTTCGAAAAAGACGAAGTGAAATATAATTATTACGGGAAAGCTATTTATTGTGCACTATTGGATTTGCAACATTTACATACAATAAATGTTGCCATTGCCGGGGCAGGGAAAGGTGGACTGGTGCATGAAGTTTTCCAAGCAGTAAAGAAATTGGAATTGATGGATAAAGTATCAATCACCGCGATTGAGAAAAATTCATCAGCTATAATTTATTTAAATAAGAGAAATCACGATAATTGGGAACAAAAAGTTGATATCATCAATTGTGATATGAGACATTGGATGCCTAAGGAAAGTTACAATATTATCGTTAGTGAATTATTGGGGAGTATGGGATGTAATGAATTATCACCAGAATGCTTGGCTCCCTTAGAACAATATTTAGATCGTGTTCATGGTGTTTTCATCCCACAATCATACAAATCATTCATAGCACCAACATTCACACCCAAAATATTCAACAATATTCGCTCCACAAACATCAATGAGAATTTCCACAAACAATACGTGGTGAGACAACTGGAATCATGTCTTTGTTCTACAAAGATCAATGAACTTTGGTCTTTTGAACATCCATCAATGACAAATAGATCATCCAAAAGAAGAACAATCTCAACGTTCAAGATCCGTCACAAAACGGTCATCCATGGTATTTCCGGCTTCTTTAGCGCGAATTTATACAAAGACATAGAACTATCAATACGTCCGGATAATCACACACCTGATTTGGTTTCCTGGTTCCCGTTGTTCTTCCCACTTGAAGAGCCCTTATACGTTCCTGATGATACGGAATTGGAAGTTTTCATCACTAGAGAAATTAACAATGGGAAAGTATGGTATGAATGGAGTTTAGAAAGTTTTATGTACCTGGTTGTTCCGGGTGATAATTCTAATGAGTTTCAAATGCGTGTTAGAACAGGTGGCACAAAGTTACAAAATCATAAAGGAAAGGGATTCGCAATGAGTTTGGAATCCCATTGATTGTGTGTCAAAGAGGGATTTAGCATAGAGTGCGGTTATTTAAAATACTAAATGTTCAGCTAGTTAAATAGATTTGTCCGTAGAAGAAAAATACATTGTTCTTTCACCCTGGGCTTTGGGAGATTGTAGGCACAACAAGATGTTGGTTTGGATATAGTAGCAATTGATGAGCTCAATTTATGCGACAAAATTCCACTTCGCTTTACGTGTCGTAGGTGCTGAGAAAATCAGTTCAGTTATCCTCTAGTATCGAAGGGTTGCAAGGTGTTAAGGACAAAGATCTTCACTCGTGATAAGTAGCTCGACGATGTGCCTTTCTACATAAATGAGATCTATCGAACAATCCCAGAAAATTAGTGGTCGGAGTTTGGGTGTGTTGCATGTACGATTTCAAGTTCTTCGCTCATAAAATTTCGATTAACGTATGGCTAGCTGGGTTTTGCAAGTCTTGATAAATTATTGGCTTTATTTGAATCTTCACTTTTTCAACATGACACCACATTATGTATGGACTTTGAATTTTTTAAAATATATTGCTCAACCATTCTCAAGCGAGAGAATTGGAATTGGTCGAACCTTGTTGGGTAGGATTCCTATAGTTCGTGAATTGAATCATGAGTCAAGAGACCTCTAAACATTATGATTCCAATGAGTCCGATGTCAAGAGCTCATACAAAAAGAACAAGTTTGTTAGAAGTTAATTGTTGCAACCGGAACAACTTTTGCATTTTCCGAATTTGGCTTAAAATGTGTTTTAAACCGCGTGATCGACTGACACCTTTTCTCTGAGGCTCTGACACAAAGACAAAAAAAA
>JAJMFN010000345.1:0-81708 GCA_030574735.1 Hansenula sydowiorum
ATTTTCAACGATGACCAAGGTTACGAAGAGGCGAAAATTGCCATTGAGGATAGTTTGAACAATATTAAGGAGATTTCGTCATATATCGATCTAGTCTTGATCCATTCTCCAAAAACAAACAAAGACAAGAGAATTGGTACATGGAGGGCTTTACAAGAATACGCCAAAGCTGGTAAAATTCATACAATTGGTGTCTCTAATTTCGGTGCCAGACATATTGATGAGATATATGCTTGGGAAGGATTAGAAATCGAGCCTGCCGTGAATCAAATTGAATTACATCCTTGGTTGATGAGAGAGAATTTGGTTAAATATTCCAAGGAGAAAAATATAGTGTTGGAAGCCTATGCCCCCTTAGTTAGAGGTCAAAAATTCGATGATCCCAAATTGAATGAATTGGCGCAAAAATATGGCAAAACTACAGCTCAAATCTTGATCAGATGGTCATTACAACAAGGATTTGTCACTTTACCTAAGACTGCTAATTTAGATAGATTGGCTCCAAATTTGGATGTGTTGGATTTCGAATTAAAACAAGAAGATGTTGATTATTTGAGTGAGCCAGAAAGTCACTATATTTCAAGTTTATCTGTAAAAGAGGATCCAACTGAATTTGAAGGTTGAATTGTGAAGCCTACAAGATGACTTATTTTTGTATCATATTTGACAATTATAAATTGATGTGTATCGTGTTTATAAACTTTGTATGTACATGGCTATATATTTCTCTCTATTTCAATCGTTCATCACTCGGTAGGGCATTATCTAAAGTCCTCAATGCAACTTGGTACAATAGCAACATGATACTACTTTGAACACTTGTCCATACAAGTCTTGGTCCCACTCCACTAAACAATCCAACAAAGCCTTCAGTCTTGTACACTATTGATAATCCTTTCAATATTGAGGAAGTATTCAAGATGGCTGGTTGTGCTGTTGATGGGATTGTGTAGCTCTTGCTGTTCAATTTCGTTGGTGATTTGATTTTAGTATTTGTAGAATGTGACGACTGTTGTTGATTTTGTTGTATATGTGTATGAGTTGATGGAGGCGGTATTTGGGAAGGATTTTGAGTTTGAATTCTAGTCTTGATAACATCTAAAGGTGTTGTTAAAGTGCCTGCTAACCCACCAGCTGCTGCACCCGTGAGTAGTTCCATATCTATACTCAAGTCATCCTTCTTGGACTCTAACCCTTTATAAAAAAATGCGTAATCTCTGAGTTTTTCGTAAAATGCAAATTGTAGTGCAGAAAATGGTAAATCTCTGCATAATGTAGCCTTATAACCAAAGAATAAAGTATGAGAACCTTCATTTTTAATAAGAGTTTTGATAGCATCTGTCAAACTTTTATAATTATATCCAGATTGGAAAAATGGATTGTTATAACGACCTTGTAGTTGTAATCTCGTCTTCAATACCTCACTTGGAACATAAACCACACTTGAGGCAAAATCACCAAGGAACCCACCTGTCAAATGAGCAAATGTATCATTTAAATGCCAATCATCAATCATTAATCTTTTGGTGGTTTCGTAGGTAGCAAAGAAAACAGCTGTGCTTGGAAATGATCCCAACATAGCAGCTCCATACCCACCATATAAACCTCTTCTAATACCCTCCTCCACCATGATGGTTCTATATGCACTGATCATGTTTTTGTATTTGGTCGTTGTGGGTGAGCCTTGTTGACGGGTCTTAACAGTATCTAAGGAATGCATAACTGAATCACCAATAGCACCTCCAAGCCCACCTGCAATCATACAATGAAGAAGCGGGCTCTCCACGCCGCTTCTATTCGGCTCCATGGCAGTGATGGGAGGTATCTGAGGTTCATGGTCATGATGGGCTTCACCTAACGGCACAGAAGACCCAATCATCAGCTAGTGTTATATGTGAAATATGATGAGTGCTTTTTTTGTGTAGTTGATGTTTTCGGCAGCGTTTTGTATGAGGAATATATTCTATGTTTCTGCGTGACTTTCCTCTGCTGTCCTCTATATTATGATGATATGAATATTGAATATGCTATACTTCAAGTAAGAAATGGACTCTAATCAAGTGTTTTGAAAACACTTATTTAAATGAAGAGATAATTAGCTTTAAAACCCGGGCCTAGTAATACCAGTGAGAAAAAACAGAGATCCAGCGCGATTAGGACTCCTTGTGGAATGATTTGAAGAAGAGCTTGTGTTTTGATGGATTCCCTCTGTATCAGCAATCGATCATACCAGTTTTAACCAACAATAACCCTTGGAAAGCCCTCGATTTCAAGGTCTTTGTAAGCCCTCAGAATTCTGTTCAATAGTAAAGTTGATATTTCCATCAGAAATGAAAAATTTGAGATCCGGTCGTTTTTACTAATGGCACGGGCACTGAGTTCCGGCTCTTCCCATAGAAAAGATTATGTCCTATACTACAAAGAGTTATTACTGGTGGTATTACTAACTGGTGGAGGAAGGTGCTATGTTCAGTGTCAAGAGAAGCATTGGCAACGTGGTGGCGAAAGGTGTGCCCAGTGCTTGTGGAAGAGGATACAAAGTCCTAGCCATAGAGACAAGCTGCGATGACACTTGCATTGCGCTGATGGAGAGATCAAATGATAAAGTGGAGCTTATACAACATATCAAAGCCACATTGGATTCTACAGAATTTGGAGGTATTGTTCCTAACAAGGCTTTCAATCACCACCAGGCAAATTTATTCCGTATATCTCAAGAGCTTTTCCAAAGAAACGGCATATCAAGCGCAAATCCACCAGATGTTATATGTGTCACAAGAGGTCCTGGTATGGCTGGTTCTTTGACTGTTGGTATTGAGTTTGCAAAAGGACTGTCGGTGGCTTTTGAAAAACCATATATTGGCGTTCACCATATGCTGGGGCACTTACTTGTTCCACGGTTTGAAACTTCTGGTCAAACTCCACAATTCCCATTTTTGAATTTATTGGTCAGCGGTGGTCATACTATGCTTGTGTTATCTAAAGATCTGTTAAACCATGAAATTCTGTGTGATACTATTGATATCGCGGCTGGTGATGCGTTGGATAAATGCGCTCGAGAAATTGGTATACAGGAGAACAATAAGGGGAAAGGCTTGGAGACTTTAGTCAATGCTGACCCAAAGGATTGGAATTATAAGAAAATCGCAATGCCTAAGCCTCTATATAACAAAAGCGGAAGGATCGCAATGGAATCTTACTCGTTTGCTCCCTTCCATGGTGCATTGCAAAGGGCTATTGCCAAAGATAACTTGGATATAAAGGATGAAAAAATTCAACGATCTTTGGGTTATCAAATTCAAGAGTCTTTATTTGGGCATATGATTGACAAACTGAAATTGGTGTTGAAAAACAATTCAGAAAAATTGAGAGACGTTAAGGATTTCGTTGCATCAGGGGGTGTTGCCTCAAATCTCACTTTGAGGAAGATGCTTGATGAAGCTTTAAAATCAACAAAAATCGAAAGAACAAATTATCCAAACCCAAGCCTCTGTACAGATAATGCAGTGATGATTGGCTGGGCTGGAATCGAACTCTTCGAAGCAGGACTCACTACGGAAATGACTATTTCCCCCACCACAAAATGGCCTTTGTCTGACTTATTGAATGTC
Source organism: Hansenula sydowiorum (assembly GCA_030574735.1). Classification (NCBI taxonomy): domain Eukaryota; kingdom Fungi; phylum Ascomycota; class Saccharomycetes; order Phaffomycetales; family Wickerhamomycetaceae; genus Hansenula; species Hansenula sydowiorum. The sequence continues at coordinate 3,612 of JAJMFN010000345.1, forward strand.
CCAGGTTGGATTACAAAACAAAAATAAGTGAAATTTACATTCAAAATTGTATATAGAACACGAGCATGAAATCATATATTTATACATAGCATCCAAACAAATCAAAACGTTCATTGTGATCCCTCTTGTTCAACCTCTCTCGGGAAGAAAAGACTCTGTGATATTTAGTTTCTCTATTAAATTTTTCCAACTATCGTATTCCATTTGAAAGATGATATGATTTGAAGGTCGTTCACGTCTCTCTATTAAAACCTGCTCTCTTTCTCTTTGATTTTCCGGTAAAGCGGGTAGTTCACTTATGGTTGGGTATCCATCTTCATCTTCATCCAATTGTAATCTTCCATCTCTGATCAAGAAACTCGTGAAAAACATGTTTTCAATCGATTGAGAAAAAGAGTTTGGATTTATGAAAAATTTAAAAATGTTTATTCTGGCACCTTGGGATTTTTGATGGAAAACTTTATAACATTCTTGCACTGCATTTGGTGTTTGGTTTGTTGACTGACCATTGATATCTTCACCTGTCACTTTCTCAGCGGTCACTAGGTCCCCCACTGGCTTATCGATTTTTCTCTCTTTGTATTGTCTGGTTTTCTTCTCTATTTCCAACGGGCCTAATAAATGGTTTGTTGTAACGGCCTTATTACCTCTTGAATATAGGAAAGTACCTAATTGAAACCAGTTGAATTTCTTGAAATCATGTCTTTTGTTATAGTAAGTCTCCGGATCATCATCAGCTTCTTGGTCAGTTTGGAAGCTTTGGTTTAAAAGATACGTTTTCAACCTTTTTGTATAATCATCTGGAGCTAAGACACCTCCACTTGTACCTAGCTTTATATTTCTGATAGCAATATCCATCAAGTTACCACTTTCAAAGACATTTCTAGAATCGTAAACTTCGATGGTTTTGTTCGAAGATCCCAACTTCTTCTTTTCTTCGAATAAGGCATTGATCTTATCCATATATTCTCTGGCATCTTTCATACCATCTTCACGAGCAGCTTTGGCACGAGCATTTTTCAAGAAGGTGGCCAACTCTCTAGAACGAGCCATCAAAGTCTGTTCCTTATATGCTAGGTCAGAGACAGCTTCGAGAAAATCACTTTCATTACCAGCATCTTCCTCTTCTTCCTCGTCTTCCTCGTCTTCTTCGTCCTCTTCACCATCTTCAACCTCATCGTCCTCTTCGCTCTCTTCTTCCGCATACCTGGTCTTCTTCACCGGCTCGTGGTCGACATGCCCATTCGCAAACCCATTGCGCTTGACACCGTTGGCTACTTGCATCATGGCGACTCTGTGATCCAGCAGTCGTTGGCTAGTTCAAAGCGTTGGCGTGTTGACTGTTTGAGCATCTTCATTAATTTGGAATCAAGAACGCGTTTTTCTGTTGCGCGGAAATATTTCTCTTCTGCCTTTTCGATCTGAACTATCAACACTAAAGCAAGAACAATAAGTGCTGGTACTACATTCAAACGGAGAGATACCGATTATTTGCTGCCTTGGAATGTCCTCTCCTGGAAGAATAAAGGTGAGTGCTATAATCTACGTCAAAAATGGACTCTAAATCAACATTTACTAACAATTTCGCTTGTAGCCACTAGATGTGTCAGTCGTGAACAAGATAGCTGCTGGGGAAATCATCATCGCTCCGGCAAATGCTCTAAAAGAGATGATGGAGAACTCTATTGATGCCAAATCGAGCTCTATTGAAGTTTTGGTGAAGGAAGGAGGGATGAAGCTGTTGCAAATTACTGATAATGGCTCTGGTATTGGTAAAGAAGATCTTCCAATATTGTGTGAACGCTTCACCACTTCGAAATTGACAAATTACGAAGACTTGAGCTCAATCGCCACGTATGGTTTCAGAGGTGAGGCCTTGGCTAGTATATCGCATATCGCACACTTGTCTGTCACAACAAAGACGGAATCAAGCGCTTGTGCTTGGAAGGCTGTTTATTCGAATGGTGAACTAACTCCTCCGAAACCAAACGATACTAAAGACCCCAAACCGGTTGCTGGAAGGAAAGGGACCCAAATTACAGTGGAAGACTTGTTTTATAATGTCCCCTCGAGACTTCGTGCTTTAAAGTCCTCAAGTGATGAGTTTGGAAAGATATTGGATGTCATTGGAAGGTACGCCGTCCATACTGATGGAGTTGGGTTCTCATGCAAGAAGTTTGGAGATGCCCATTACTCATTAACAACAAGACCAAACTTATCGATCAAGGAAAGAATACGGACCGTTTTCGGATCGCCCATTGCTAATGAGCTAATACCTCTACAGATGGACCCGATTGAGGAGTACGGTGTCTTAAAAATATGTGGCCAAATAACCAACCCGAATTATAACAACAAAAAGTCTATTCAGCCAGTCTTCTTCATAAACAATCGTCTAGTCTCAAATGATCCTTTAAGAAGGGCCTTGAACTCTACAGTGAACCATTTCCTACCGAAGGGACATAAATCTTTTATTTATTTGAGTCTAGTCATTGCACCACAAAACGTTGACGTTAATGTTCATCCGACCAAAAGAGAAGTACGATTCTTACATGAAGACGAAATCATTGACAAAATTTGTATCGCTGTACAGGAACAATTCTCCCAAATAGACTCTTCAAGAAGTTTCCCGACTCAATCGTTTTTACCGAGTAAAAGACCAAGACCAGAAGATGAAGATGAAGAGTTTAAGCCACCTAAACCTGTCGTTTCGCAACAAAAAGTGAAACGATTAGACTATAAGCTTGTGAGAACCGATGCAAGTCAGTCTAAAATTACCAATTTCCTTTCCCAATCACAAAACGAGCCTCAAACTCAACCTCGGACAACAACTCAACCTTCAGCCTCGCTTGATGATACGCTATTTGAAAACGACGATACGACTTTTGCCAACACCTCAGAATTGACAAGTACAGATCCACAAGGTACATCCACTCAATTACAACCAACTCAACAACACCAACAAAAACTCAAATTCTATCCTAAAGATAGAATTGATGTAAATCTTCAGAGTATACTCGAGTTACGAGATTCAGTTGAAAAATCTGTTAATAATTCACTCACTGAAGTCTTTGCTAATTTACTATACATCGGCATTGCAGACTCCAAGCGTCGATTATGTGCTATTCAATTCGACGTCAAGCTAATGTTAATGGATTATGCTAGTGTTTTGAACGAATTATTTTACCAGATTGGTCTCACAGATTTCAGTAACTTTGGTAAAATAATATTTGATCAAGAAGTTTCCATTAGAGAACTACTCGTGATGGTTAAATCTCATGAGAAGTTTTCAACTGATGATACCAAACCAGTCGATGAAATAATTGGGATCTTCATCGATATGAAAGATATGCTTTATGAATATTTCTCCATTGAGATTGTTGATACAGATACAGAAGATCCAAAGATTAAATCAATACCATACCTTTTGAAAAATTATACACCTCCATTTGATAAACTACCATTGTTTTTATATAAATTAGGAACCAGGGTTGATTGGGAAGATGAAAAGGAGTGTTTGAATGGCATATTGAAACAAATGGCATTGTTCTATATTCCTGAATCATTTGAGTCAAGTGAATCTTTGAAAGATGAAGATCCTGGGAAACCCGATCTCATTGGTAAACATCAGGAATTAAATGATTGTTTGGAGAATGTTTTGATGCCCGTTGTTAAGAAAAAATTACTTGCAACGAAAAAACTGACTAAAGATGTGGTTGAAATTGCTAATCTACCGGGACTTTATAGAGTGTTTGAAAGGTGTTGATGAAGAGCTTCAATTGATCAAAGATTTCTTTCATCAAAGTTTTGATTATAATACATCTACTTTTCGTGTCATATCCCATTAAATATAATATATAAAGATTTTGAATACATTAGCTGCGAAATCTCTCAAAAGAGGCGTGAAGTGGCCGTCAACCTATATGTATGTGCCAGTAGGAAAAGAAAGAATATATTATATAGCGGCTCGTCTAGTCATTCATTTGGTTGTTTCTGATTTTACAGGTGATGTGAAGAAGGCATCGATCAATTCTTTGTCAATATCAGTCATACCTTTTTCAACAGATTCTTTCAATAATTGCTCTCTTTTAATCTGTGCTTTTTCAAAGTTGCTGAATCCATGTCCGCTTGAGACAGATGGAATAATGATTGAGTTTGATTCTTTGTTGTAAAAAGTCGAGGTTGTATCGATATGTGGGTAAGCATCTTCTGGAATATCGATGAATGAGGTGAGTTGGTTTTCTTTGACTAATTTTCTCAAGATATGTTTATTCGATTCATCCAAAAGAATTTTGGCTGGTAAATTCGAAACATCACTCAAGTATTGAGAAAGCAACAGAGTTCTCTTTTTGAAAAATTCAATAATTTTCACAGGATAATCCATTGTAAGTTTTTGTTTGTCGGTGATCTTTGGTCCATTGTAGTATCTCAGAACTGGATTAGCAGTTCTTGTACCATCTCTTCCATTGAATGAATATAAGTAGTAAAATCTAGCCTCTGGGAAAATTGCCAACAATGCGGAAATAGCAGCGTGGTAATAAGAGTATAAAATGAAAACTTCATGTGAATATTCTTGATCAATATATAACTGCTCTGGTAAAATTGAATACCATTTTTTCATTGTATAGAACAGAACTTGCAGATAGTTGGTTGGTTTATTTTTACGAACACTATCAAAATATTCATCCAATTTTTCACTGAAATCAACCAAGTCATCATAATTCTTTTTATGGTCCTCATCCAATGCTTCATAAATTTCTGGCTGGACAGACTTTATCTTAGAGATCAACTCTTTGAAAAATAACGTGTCATATTCTGCGGTATGATAAGCCTTGATACATTGAACGTAATAAATAATAAAGACACCCATGTACTCGTTCAAGACAGCAGCTTGTTGAAAGTATTTATCATCCTTAAACTTTGCAGCGACTTCTTCATTTTTGAAAGCAATAAATTCATTATTGATATATTGGATTATAAAATTGAAAAATCGACTTGTCAACTCAACGTTATCATTCATATTATGTGAACCAAAATAAGTAGTTGGAATAGCAGTTTGGAAGATTTGAAATTTTGAAAATGAGATATTCACATTATTGTGAAAAATCTTCGGGTCCTGAACTTCTTTCGACATATGAATTTTGAATTTATCCAAAAATCTCAACACTATTTCAAAATCTTTATTTAATTGTCTTGTGGCCAATTTTTTAACGTCCTCATTCTTAGAGTATTCAGTCAAAAGAACAGCACCTGTTGATAATAAAGACTTGAACAAAACAACATTATTGCAACTTTCTTCCATCACCTTGACATGATAACGGTCGTATTCTTTGTATAGCCATTCTGGCTCAAAGCCTGCACTGAATTTTCTAATCAAATTCCAATCAATCTTTTCCCATATGGTATTCAAATGACTTGTACATTCAGGGTCCAGTACAATCTCTCTGAATTGATCTGGGAATGGAACATTTAAATCTGATGTTTTTGGATCCATGTCCGCATGATCTTTGATCAAGGCTGATAAACTATTGAAACTATCAGATTGAATTGAGAATCTTGGAGCTGGAGGAATTGCAGAGGTTGAATGGGTAGATACGGAAGCAGATTCCGCAGAGCTCAGTGTACTTGAGGTATCTGAGTTTTCCGATTTTTGTCTCTTCAAAGAAGCATCAGTTGGGCTTTCATTTCTGGAAACATTTCCCGATCCGATAGTTGTGTTAGTTGTTGGTGGGGTAGGTTGAATTGTAGTATTATTTGGGATACCTAAAGGTGGTAATAGTGGATGTTGCAGGTTCACTTTCAAAGGGGGTGGATGTTCTGTTTTGATGTTTCTATTACCAGTGGCCCATTCATGTGGTTGATTAACAAAAATTCTTGAAGGTAATCCAGGCGCAAAGTAAGGTTGGTTCATATATGGAGGTTGTTGTAATGGATGAGGATGGAGATACTGATGATGATGGTGCTGTTGTTGCTGTTGTTGCTGTTCAGCTGCTCTGGTTTGTTCTTGAGCTTCATTGGTGTTTTGAATGGTTAGAGTCTGTAGCCTTGCTTGATGGGCATTTTGTGCCGTTTTCAAAGCTTCTCGAGCAGAATCATCCAAAGCCAGATAAGCACAACTTAGTCTAGCCCTGGCACAGTTTCTACACTGTGGGAGCTGTTCATCACATTTGATACGACGACTTTTGCAAGTAGCACAGCCTAAATGGGAGTTTCTATGTCGTCTTCTTGAATTTCTAAACCCTTTCTTTGCAGCGTTTGGATTGGCTTCATTTTGGGGAGATGTATTTGCATTAAGAGTAACAGGTCCGCTGCTACTTGGTGTTCTCGCTCTTCTTCCACTTGTACTATTTGTTGTTGCTATAGCATAGGGAGGTATTGGGTTTTTAAGCGCCGAATTCAAAGCATCAGTATATTTGGAATCAAAAGGTGTAGGATTGGAAGGAATGGAAGGGTCCTCAAAAGCCATTGTGTATGTTCGGCTAGCAGGAGTTGATATTCCACTAGGTTCTGGCGGTTGTTGTTGTGCCGCTGGAGAGATGTGTTGTTGATAAAACTGAGGCGAGTTGCCATTTGAATCGTAGCCAATCACTTGTTGACCTGGAGGATATCCATATTGGACCTGACCATAAGTAGAGTATGGACCACCTGGAGCAGCTCCTTGCGGTATAATGAGTTGACCATTCCATATTTGGGCGGGCACTGTTTGATATTGTGGTGGTTGGTTAGGATGTTGAGGATGCTGCATAATTGGGACGCTTATTAATTGAGGTTGTTGTGGAGGCTGGGCTTGGGGCTGCTGGTGTTGTAGATTCCATGGATTCCGCTGTATTTGAGGGCCTTGTGGTTGATGTTGATTCTGGTTTGGACCTGGAGAATATTGGCGCTCGCCCTGACCGTTCCAACGTTCCATTATTTTGAACTTGTGCTAGGGCGCTGGATGTATAGAGTCGAGTTGGTGGGATGTCGCCTTTTTCTCAGCTATTAGGGTGGCACTTCAAAGCTTTGCTGTGATTTTTCAGGGTGTTGTGGTTCTTTGTATAATACTGAATTGTTAAGACAAATTTATTTTATACGTGGAAGGTGTTGATTTTGAGGTACCGCTATGAATTTTTTGCTCAAAGCTTTGGAGTTCAGAATTTGAAATGTGTTGAGAGTCTTATTTAATGAATGAATGTGACTCTAATTTGTCTTTGATGGCTTCCTATCGGATCGTTATCGAATGGCTCTTGGTTTTTGTCTTGGTTTCTAAAGAACAGAAAATCAAGTGTATTTACCTAGTACGTGATGGAGCTTTTAAAGCAAAAGCACAACTGTGATGAGGATTTTTGAGTTGATGTGGCGATATGCTTGTGGAAGCTATGTTCTATTCGAGGTCTCACTTTCTTTTGGCAACTTTTGTTGTCATGGAGAGCTCACAGTTATTGAGTGATGAAGGCTTTTTGCTTGCCTAGGAGCTGAAAGTTGATATTGTCGTCCGGGAACAGAGAAACCTTCTTGATATACAAAAAAAACCTCCGCTGTACAAGAGTAACAGTGGGATGCTCAACACTTGCTGGATATTAAGAAGTAGGTATCAAAGGATTGAACTCTTTGGAATTCACGCTTATGGAAGAAGCCAGGCGACGTTTGGGTTGTTAAAAGTTGAAGACTAGTGTTAAATCTGGATGATGATTCCTTAAAAGTGTTTATTACTCAAAACTTTTACGATGATAAAGATTGGTATATATGGGTCTAAGACCTTGAGTACTTTAAAAATGCCAGTGCAATTTCAAGAAGGGTACAGTAGGCGCAAGGGACTGGTCATTTGGAATATAAATAAGCCAGTGGGCGAGTGTGTGAGGTGAAATAAAATGCCTTGTAAGCTTTCTTTTGAAATGAATGTACGTACTCATGTTTATTTTCAGGTTCATGTACTCTTCTTTTCTTCTTTACTTTTCCAATGCTTTTGCACTGGATTTTGGAAATTCAAGTGTTCCAAAGTCTGTGAAGCGCTGAGGTTCCTGATTATCAAGAGCCACTTGCGCAGATTTGTACAGTGTGTGGGACTGGCGTGTTCCTAGGATGCTGCAAGTACGCTGTTAGGCCCGGTAGACTAGGGGCAGCTGCTGAGCCTCAAATCGCGGGCCAAAATGGGTCTTGAAGACACTCAGCCAAACCGCTTCCTACCGCTTACTACGATTTAGTCAAGCCTTACCAAGCTCAAAGAGAGAGGGTTTCAATTAATTCACCGCTTTCCAATGCCATCAAATGCCATTCATCAAAGCTCTTCAGTGTTTCGCAACGACAAGCTCATATCTTGAAACAAACATTTAAGAGATCGAACAGCTCAACTCCTCTGCTCAGTCTAAATATCTAGCCCCACAACAGCCAACGGGCCGACCCGCCATTGTCCAAAACAAGCAAAGTCCACCATCTGGAGCAAGTCAGAGGTCCAAACTGAAAGAATAAAAAGCTAAAGCTAGCTGCTAAGCACAATTGTACTCTCTAACTTTACAACTTCTCAAACATCACGATTAACTATTTGCAAACAAAAGCTTATGTCGGATTTTTTAAACTTTGATTTTAATAGTGATAACTTATCAACGTTTTATTGCTCTCACTGGCGCAAAATATATATTGTTCTTTCAAGCTCGCCACTATTCAATTTTGTGAAAATAACAAAACAATACACACAAAGAAGTTTTGAGTACCTACTTCAGCGCTCAATCGATAACCTGCAAAAACACTGCTCGAATTTGGATTTGTGCTCTTCTTTAGCTCCCAATTTGGAATAAGAAACTTCCAAATACGGAATTTCAACTTTCAAACCCTATATAAGCTGCTTTGATGTATAGAGCCGTATAGAAGTGATCTTTGAAGTTTGGAGCTTGGTTACTGTATACTGTTCGTGGACTTTTAATCGAGCTTGGTAAAACCGTAAAATCCATGCAGTCAAAAGATCCTTGGTAACAAACATATTAAGCTTCGTGGCTCTACAATAATAGGAAATTCACACACCGAGCGAGTGGTTGAATCAATCACCAAGAAACACAAGCGCTGATTTAAGGGCTACTACATCAAGTGAAAAGTGTAACTCGATTTACAGTAAAGTCGAAGCAAATTCTTTGGCATCTAACAGGTAACCCCAGGTCTTTTAAACAAGTCCTCAGAAATCAACAGATGATCAGGATTATCCGTGATTCAGCATTGCAATGCAGATCTTAAATTCACGTACTTGGGATGGGACTGAAAAGTGGCTTTAATGCAGCGATAAGTGTTCCAAAAATTTCGCTTTCGCGTCGTCACAGTTCCACTTACGACACTTTAAATTGCGGTCTTGAGACTTGATCATCAATCGCAGCCGTTAATTACTAACAGCCCCATTTCGGCTAAATATATTTTCCACCATAGGCTTTGGATATCACTGTTGAAGAGAAGGTTGTATTGCAATGTACCGTCCTAATTCTAAAGATGATAAAGACTTTGGCCCTTATGCATTTCGATTTTCGATTGAAAATACTGAGGGTGGCCGACATTTTTTTTTACGTAGACAGGTCAAATACGAAAGCAAACCTCCCAGCGGCGGCCGCGGACCAGACTACATATGGACTGTCCTGGATAGGTCTGAGGAGCACAAATGTCTTGAATCCAGATCTTCATGAATTTTCGAGCACTTCTCACAAATTGAATCATGTGCGTGTGATTATGCTTATAGGTATCTCGGAAAGTAAAATGGAAGCATTTTCTTTTCAAAGATTGACCATTATTATGCTGTTACGATGCTTTCTCTTGATAGAAGCTATTGAAGGGGACCCAATTTTTCAGAATCATTAACGAATAAGTGGACTTTCAACGAGTAAAAGCATACTTCAAGTCTAGTTCTGAAGTCCTGAATCTTCAATTGATCACTACTTTGGTAGTTCCGCAAATTTGAAATAAGTTTTGCAAGTAATTCTTTTCTGATATGCTACGGCCGACCTCCGAATAGATAACGGTAATAAAGTGGACAGATATTCATTTTAAACTTTAACGTCCACATTGTTCTCTTGTGCATAGATATCAACCTCAACTTTATTGATTCTTGAGGTTGGTCGCTCGCTACTTGAAAACTGATTGAAGCTTTGATATTGATGATCTTTAGCTCAACGACTTTGTTTGCAATAACACTACAATTTGTTACGTTCACATTCAAAACTCAAACTTATCAAAATTAGCTCAAGATCTTCGACTTTGAGAAACGGTTTAATCTTGACCTCATTTCAAAACGTAAATTCACCGGACTTAACTGGTGGCTATATTGGATGTACCGCAGAAGTAAGCTGTGTTAAAGAAGGCAACTTTTGGCCAAAACTATGTATATCTAACTTGTCAAATGAAGCACGGCGGGTATTGCTGGTAAACCCAAAGCTCAGTGGACTAATTGTGTTTTGGTACGTGCTGCAATGATTTCACTCTTTTAGCATCTCTTTCAATAAAAGAGTGTCTCTTGGAGTCCATCTATGAACTAATAAAAACACAAATTGACTATTTTTCTCGGTGAAAATGAGGAAACGCTTACGACGTTCGTGTCATGACATGCTACACTGTTACATATATCAATATTTGACGTTTTTATTTCTAGAATGATCAACAATTCATCAGGCAGCAAGTATGGGTCTATATGCTTATCAAGTCACGACTCACAACTCATGTCAAGTAAACTGAAAAGAAATGACGAAGATCAAACGTTGTGATCTTTTGAAGTAGTACTCCTCAAAGTCCCTTTGATCAACCCTTAAATTTCGAAACTTTGATGCTGAAGGCTATATAAAATCTGTCCTAGTCACCTGTCAAACCTCTTAAATTACACCTTTGAAGTTTATTGCACAAGAGTACTCTATGATATGAAACAGCAAATAAGGGAAATTATCATAATTACGAAATCTGTACTATCAAACAACAAAATACCTGAAGGTCCTGAACAGATTACTGGGCATCGAGAAAAAAGCTATTCAGTAGTAGAAAGCACTCACAAATAACCGACCGAGCCATAGCCGTTGAGATGAAATTTCTTTTAGATCTACAATAGAAATTTATAGCATTGGAACGGTTGAATCGATATTGATTATTTATTCTCTCACGTTCAATCATATGATTCTTGTCCCAATTGCAAGCGGCAACCTAACGGGACACTCTATTACAAAGGCCTCAATGGTTATGGGTAGTACCAGACTCATGAAGGGTAGGCGAGTAGTTTTTGAAGTACCTTCAAACCAATTGGTGTATATGATTCCGGCCTTTTTAATATCTATATAATTGATTTGACGCCGATAAGCACGTTGAAGCATGAACTGAGAAGCTTCAGTCCAAACTTTTGAGTATTGATGCTTCAATGTGAATATGAATGTTGTAGCTTTCTTCAACGAGTTGTAACTACTAACGACTAAGCATTTGACTTTTTGAGGACTTTGGTCTTGGACTTTTCAAAAGGGTAGATCAATACCAGAGACGATCGAATATCTGAATCAAAGTTCATTGACTCTTACAGAGACCCATATAAACCCAATTTAGCTTAGTTCTGGAGTCAAAGATTTACCAAAGGACGATATATGGCTCAGTGTAAGCTAACAAGCTCTCGTAGTGATTCTATTGATCGTTGAAGCTACGCATACGTCAAAAATTGAGCCTTCAACGGTCAACGCCAAACACGTAACGCTTTCCAAACTCAACAGATAGTAATATTCTAGTAAACATCGGCAAATAATTTTGTCAGCTGCTGCTAGTGTACTGATTGTTTAAAAGATTGGCTACTCAAGATTATACTTTTTTAATGGGCAATCAACTTAGTTGATTACAGTTTCTTCTGTTGTGTAGTACCGTGGTACCACTGCCTCGTAACCATTGAGGTTATGTCGCAGATGGTGGTCCGATCTTACAACTTCCGAACTATGCATTTCAACGACCCAGCAAAGGTCCATTTTTTCAAAAATAGAGATATAATATAATTAGTTTAGGTCCATATTAATTGTTATAATTATTTCGCTAAATATAAAGTATTAATCTAAAAAAAAAGCAGCCAGTTCGAGATGGGAGATTGGAGATAATTAGTAATTAAATGTTCTTTCATCAAAGCTAGCTAAAATTTGAGCATCCAAGGACCACTCGATATTGTTGAAAAGCTTCCAAGATATGCGTAGACCTCAAATCACGAAAGTCCAGTGGTCAAAACAAAAACACCGGATGTGTAAAAAACCGGTGATCTTCAACAAGGATGTACCTGTTAAGTGCGTTAGGAACCTGAGATGTGCTACACAAATCTGTAATGATCTCGAGTTATGCCTGAATGGGAAGCTAAAGAGGATGTGTAGTTATTGCTCTATGTGTGATCTATTGGTGGGTTTTGATTCATATGAACTGAAGAGGGTTTACCAAATGGTATTAATTATAATGATTATTAGATCCAGTCATCTGTAATCGAAATATGTACCGACCGCGTAAATATTGAGTCTCGTATATCCCTCTATCTCAGGGGCTTTGGGTCTAGGATTTAATAACGGATTTCTGACGGAATTTGTTTCTGGAACTTTGTACTATAGTCTTTGGGTCTAAGAAAGGGGACTATATGTATCAGATACATATTTGTAAGTACCTACTTTTTCATAATTAATAAGAGGCAGCCAAATTCTTTATTGTGGAATAGTGTAGAAGTCTGAACTAGACGATTGAAAACGACCTCGCAGACGGTACCTTTTTATTTGGTCTCTGCCTATTCCTGTTAGTTGAAGATAGCTTAAGCCCGGTTGCTTGTCGTCTCACGTGTGTCAGTTTAAAGTGCAAGCTAGTTTCTATCAAGTACGTGATCAAGTTTATCTTATGAGTATATGAATCATGATCAATCAAGCGTTCACTTCCGACCTCAAAGTAAACAACAACCGTATTAGAGATTCTATTTGAGAACTGAGCCAACATCATAGGATCTAATGGTGTTTTTGTGCTATTGGTCCAATGAAGATGCTTTTATTTTCGATTTGGAAAAAGCTGCGATCTAGCTTTACAGTAGTAAGGGAGAACTCTAGGGGAAGAACATTTTCGGTTCATATATGATCGTCAATAGTTGGTCAAGTACAATCAATCATACACAATTAATGGGTTCAGCGTCAAGGCTTGACCCTGTGGGAAGTAAATTGATTGCCGTGAGCTCACCGAATCTTACCTGATGTTGCTTGAATAATTTTGGGTCTCGATAAGTTTTAAGGCTACCTCGGACCTCCTAAGGAAACTAAACTATCTCCAACGGGGAATCAAAGTTGTGCAAATTTATGTGCTCATGAAAACCGACAATACCTCCGAGTTTCAACCCGTCATGAAACTAAATTCTGAAAGTTAGAACTTAGATGGTGGACCTAGAGAATAGCAGGATTTAGGACTTTTTGCATCCAGCTAAAAGTTTGTTTGAGCCTGTTCCCATTTTGGCTGCTTGTACTTTCAATTTCCCGATGATGATCATTAAGTAAAAAAGACCGGTATTTGACCTAGTATCAATACACCGGCATCAGAACATAAGCTTTTGAAACCCAATTTCTATCAATAGATAATAGGACCGTTCGGTAGAAGCATCCAAGCATACCGCAACTACATCATGCCATACTTACCTCCTCCACCAAGTGAATTGTCAAATCGAAACTGTTTATTGAGCTATGTATTAGCCTATATTCATTCGTAAATTTCACTCGTAAACTTAAGGAGAACAAGTAGGTCAAAACCAGAGCCTTGCAACTTGTAACCACAGAACTTCTGAATCTTGAGCTGCATGTGGGGCTCGCCATATAAGACATGCTGAATGACAATTGGTCAAGACTCAAGCTCTGTATGTTAAAGGCGTTCTGGTATGTTGTTTCGGAATGTCACCGACTTAAAGTTGATCTCGCTCTTTCAGTTGAACCGAGACTATTTGCTCTGTAACAGAGTGTACTGGAGAACATCCGTATTGCGCACTTCTAATTGAGGCTTTGGAATGGCAATGCTTGACTTCAAAAAATGTTATGTAAAATCATAACTCGAAAGATTCATATCATAATAGTAACTGGCGTTAACGACTATACAAACTGTGTAACACTATGTTTATAGTACCGAGGACATCAAGATAGTAGCTGATAATCTTGCAGTGTTGTCGAGACGCTTCAGAAGACTAAAGAAACCTAGAACCAACTGATGTGGTGCTTTTGACCGAATGATTAGCCTAGTGACGTTGTCAATAGACATGTAGTACAAGAGATTGTATCTCCCTCTAAACTTTGCACTTTACAAGCGGGATTTAATGGTTTTAGGACTTGAAAGCAGATCGATTATAATTGCGTTTTTGTTAAAGCCCCAAAGTTCCTGGTAAGCAAGGAGCTGTCAGTTGAAACTGCACTGTTGGTTGTTGCTTCAGCAGCTGCTCAATTGGGAAGATCCGTTTTATCCCTCATTTTTCATCTGGAATCTGTCGAGTAATGCGTTTCAATTGCAAACTTTGGAACGTAAAATTGCATCGGATTGATTTTACTCAACTTTACATCGGGAATTGTGAAGAGCTTGCTAGTTGCTTTTCATCCAGTGACCTAGTTAGCGATGTTCTTATCACACTTGTGATTTTTTTACTGGACTCATTTGACGATTTGAAGATGAGCCGACCTTGGGCCATTTTTAGATCCATTTCGATGTCGGAGATAATTTTCAACCGTTGAAATCACTAACTTCCTCGTACAAGCTCGTATCAGAGACTGGTTTTGTTCCTGAATATCTAACTCGGTACCTTTAAGCAGACTTGTAAGATGCAAAATTTTGATCATGAATATGTTGAAGACCTGCTGGCACAAAATACGCAATACAAAACTAAGCTATTCGAAGTTTGAGAAATGAATGTACCACCACCGCAAAGGAAGCAGAGTCCTTCGGCTTTTTTCCTGTCACTCTAGTCCTGCTAGAAGATCTAAAACCATGTCGCAATACTTTAAACTCCACACTATTGAGAAATATCCCACTGGATAAGCTTCTGCTCTTGTAGTTGCTCACGGTATCGTCCTTCCATGCCGAAGATTCCTTTCTATCGATATCTAAGTGCTCACGTAACTCCACTTTGGCTATATAACACAGATAATACATACATTCGTTTGAATTACAACATCTTGGCTATATTTACAGAGAAAAATGGATCCATAAGATTGACGTAGCGAAGGCATTTGATGTGAAAATCGTCTGAAATTATATGTATGTATGCTTATATATATAATCGATTGATCGGTCAGAAGATCTTATTGCATATAATTTTTAATATCATTTTTTTTTGTTGTTAACCATATTCTGAACCTCAGATATCCCAGAAGCTAGCAGGAATGCCAGAGAATTAGCCTAAAAAAATTGGCAAGGGCTGAAACAGTAAGCAGCTAGCATCGCTGACACATACAACTTCATTCAAAAACATCAAAATATATAGATATATGGAAAATCTAGCTCAGTAAATTATATATATAAATTGCGTAAAATCGATAGTTACATGACATGGTTAACATATATATTATAAAATATTTTAAAAAGCTAGAAGAAAAGAAAAACAAAACAGCAAATTGGGTAATTTCACAATCCTTGAGATCCTTTGATAGATACTCGATAATAATCACATGTATTCAAAATCGTATGTATGTTCAATGAGCTGCGCTTTCTTACAATATAGGAATATAGTGTGAATAATCATGTGATCTAAGCAGAGTGTACACTGACTTTCCGTTTAATGGAAACGAGTGAATTGGTACTGCACACCAGAAAGGCTTTATATGGATATTATGGCTCAATATTGGAAGCTCAAAACGAATAGTACAATATATAGATGGTACGGTATCTAATTGTTACAATACCAATAAATTAAAAAATTCGCGGATATATATACATGCGTTTTATTCATTATGCTATGTAGCATGCAGATGAGCTCAAAAATATTTGTGTGCATCTCACTTGGTACACACATAGACTAAATCGTTTGAATCCGTTTATATATATTTGAGACTCAGTTATTCAAAGGCTCAAATATTTGCTTCAATATAATAATTCCGCATTGCAGTAGACATCCAAACACCAATAAGATCTCATAATATGCTAAAAAACTTCACCTGTTTGTTTCATTTCACAATGTACTATAATATCACGGCTTCTACTGCTGCCCCATTTCAAAAAATCTTTAACTTTTCTCTCATCTCCTCATCTCTCATCTTTTAAACTTTTTGAAGAAACTCTAATCTGAAAGTTTAATCTTGATGATCGAATCCTATCCATCTGGCTAACTCTCCAGTACTACAAAACTACCTGATTTATTTAAGACCCACTGTGTAGTCATGATTATGTAATATCTTTCTACTCCACCTGTTTTGTTGATCTAATGAATTTTATATGGTTTTAAATCATACTATGTTGTTAGTGAAAAGTTAGTTTAAGTACATATCAATTAATATATTAATTTATCGAATTTTCATGTGTCTTTGTGACATATTGTTGGTGAGTTTCGAACTGAGAATCATATCTATATTTTTATATGAGAACATTTTAAACTTGAAAGTGTCTATATCAAAATATTTGACTTATATTAATTTAACTTTGAAACGTATACTGATATCAAATTTGATATTGAAATTCAAGTTAGAATCTTCTAACTATATCAAAAATCTTTTTGCGTCTTATTAACATGTGTTTAAGATCTATATATTGATATTGAAGTTTAATTATGATTGATGTATCAAATCACCAATATAGTCAAAATCAATATTAATCAATAACAGCTTCTAATTATCATCCTCTTCCATGTATTCATTGATATCAAATATCAAAATTCAAAAACATATTCCAATCTAAATCCAAATTCAATATAACATATTCTAATCCGGTCCAAATCTAAATGAAAGATCATTAATTTCTCTATACAGTATCAAATTAACGATATATATCGTCAAAATCAATTCAAAAACGTACTCTGATGCAAATCCTAATTAATCTTCTTTCCTAAATTCTATAATTAAATTCACTTCCAAACTCAAATCTCCACAAAAAAACGAAAAAAAATTTAAACTTTAAAAAATCTAAATCAAAATCTAAATTAATATCTAAGTCAATATACTTGTAAAATCTTCCTCTTTTTCTCCTATCTTACCATTGTCATCGTATTAAAAAAATCTTTCTTGTTACATTCATCTAAAACATCTTAGTACCTCTTCAGCCAAGTGGTGATCCGAATTCAGTCATAAAATAATTGCAAAACCTGTCTTATTAAAAATTTGAATCTTTGGTTTTTTAGTCATTTTCCCCAAACTTTTCATAGTTAGGGTTGGTTTTGGTCTTTGCTGATGGATTTGGTGATTTTACCCACTTGGCTGGATGGTGTTGAGTTTTCTTTGATTTGGTTTTGATAATGATGATATCTATCTTTGCCAAGGTGGTTTAATGAAATCAATATCGAGTAATCATCGGGCTTTATAAGGGTGGGCCTGAGTTACCAAAATATATAATAATTTACCATCTTCCTCAGTGGATTGATATTAATTTATTTTTACTGTTATCATTGATATTCACCCATTGCTCAAATTTTGTGTTATATCTGAAAGTCTGTTATGAATGTGATTATGGGCTGCGAGAGTGTTGTCTTTTTACATTTGGAGATCAAAAATTTCCAGTTTTGTATGTCATCTCTTTAAGCTAGGTTTGGGTGTCTCCTAGGCTATTTTGAGTATATGAAAGCCAACTGTGTGGAGTTTTTTCGTTTGGGCTCCTCATAATTATGGCTGATTCTGGTTATTTTTTGTGCTCATATGATCTTAAGTTAATACTTCAATTTGTCATTGCTCTTGGCTACTCATCTTCGTTCAATGCTAATGTGTCATCTGGTGCAGTTTTCATCGTCATCCGCGCAATTAGAGATCTCTATTGACTTTGCGACTACCCCAATGATTTCCCACTGTTTTTAAGCGCTGGCTGAATGCCATTAGAAAAAATTACAAGTCTACAATCGCCTCATATCAAGAGCATTTCATCATGTTCACAATTTTTACAACTGTTCCTATTGTCTTCATTTTTGTTTTAGGTTTTTTTTTCATTCCTGAAAATTTCCAACTATGAATTTTTCTTTTTTGCTGACATTAGGAATTTACTCATTTAACACATTTTCGTTTGCTTTGTCACTACAGCTGGGATGTTTATATACCATTCATTTGATTGGAGTTAAAGTTAACAAGCTCAGCAATTTTCTTTGCGAATTATTTTTTTGCTGATTGACAATGTTTTTGGTTTCATGTTTTGAAATGGTCAATGAATTGAAGGGTTATTGTTTGGGCCATATTTTTTTATAGTGTTGGTAATATGGTACGAGTTCACATGCTCCCTCCACAAAGGTTTTTGTGAGATCCCTGTTTATTGGAAGGCTCGGCCGTCGTTGAATTCATCAAGCTCTAACACCTTGGTTCCTTGTCAATTTATCCATGTACAACACAAAGCCAATCATTCAGGGAAAATCATTATCAATTTTTCTCTTTCAATCACTACTAGATGATAGTCGATTCTCTTCAGATACGCATATTTCATTATCCCGTGAGAGGTTTATTAATTGTTTTAAAAGTGGTTAATGCAATTAGACGAGAAGAGAACTCACACAAATCACTTATTCAACTATGGTCAATGTCATTTGTTGGTTAGTCCTAGAGTTTTTTTTCGTGGCAACTTTTGAGCCTAGGATTCCACTATTTTTCGACATTGAACCAAAGATTCAATTTCATCAAATCATCAAGCAATAACAAATGCAATCACTTTAGGTTAAGAAGCTACATCTATTCCAATGGGTCATAAAAATATGCCCATAAATCCTCAATGGTATTATACCATTACTACCGCAAAGCATTCAACTATTAAACGTCGCTGTTACGACATATATGCATATTAGATTTAAAGTATGGTCTTGGTACCAAAAAAACTTCCAATTGCAATCAATTCGAATCCTGAAATATGGATACTACAATCAGTTGAGCTTTCTTTTCCAATTGTTGATTAGCACCACTGTTATTTTGATTTTTTTTGTGCGATACAATTTTTGTGAAAAAGTTGAAAGGTTTAAGGAGATTCTCTAATCACTATTTCACAATTTATCAGACTCTCCAAGGGATCTATACGACCGATGAAGAGACGAGGAAAGGGATGTAATCTTTCTGCTTTACAGGGGTTTTCATATCGATCATGGTGTTTTTTTTTTTTTTTTTACTTATAAATTTTATTCGTGAGATAACCATGTACATGATTTTTATGGACCTGAGACTAAAGAGATGTCACTTTTCAAAGGACCTTCAAATCAAGATTTTTCAGCTTGATTGTTAATTTGAAATTTTTGATTATATTGAAGTTATGAGTCTGAACCCAAGCTATGTCTCAGCTTTGGATTAGTTTGGCTTCTTAGAGGTGGACGTATCTGCTGAGTATAACCAAATTTGTGAGGTTGGGCATTCCACGGAGAAGTCTGCCTCTATGTCAGTCCAAACTTTTTCTTATTTTATAGCATTAGTCAATGAAATGTTTTAATGTGTACCAATATTGTAGACATGAAAGAGATCCGACTGATAAGATTCCAGGAAGGACCTTCCCCATCTGGAAGCACTGCGCTGACTGCTTAGACGGCGCGTCCTCTCCGCTCTGCCTACGCTCTGCCTACGAATTAGACAGAGATCGTCCTTTTGCTCTGCCTAGGATCCCCGCCGCCGTCGACAAATCTCTGCCTGGCGCTAACTGGCTCCAGCGCGGTTCGATTGATCAAGATAAAGGACAATCTATTTGACACTTTTTATCTAGAAGTATATAAGGAAGCTCTTTGGACCCAATTGAAGAATCTCCTTGCAAACCAGATATATAAAACTGCAATTAATAGCTCAGCTACTTCCAAACTGATTTAAAGTCACTGCTTATATATTCACTTCCTTTCAAATGTCTAAGCTATCTGTCAAAATCAATCTACCTGATGGGAAGTCCTACGACCAACCAACTGGGTTGTTCATAAATAACGAATGGGTCGCAGCCAAATCGGGCCAATTCATAGAGTCAATCAATCCTCATAATGGTCAGGTAAATGCTAAAGTCCACGCTGCTGGTAAAGAAGATGTCAATACTGCCGTCGCTGCAGCTAAGGCCGCTTTCAAACCATGGAAAAGATTACCAGGTACTGAAAGACGTGATCTTTTATGGAAATTAGCTGAACTGGTCACTAGAGATCGCGATATCCTTGCCTCACTCGAAGCCAACGATTCCGGGAAACCAAGAGATACAAATGCGATCTACGATATCGATGAAGTTGTTGACATGTTGAAATATCTTGCAGGTTGGGCTGATAAATTGACTGGTAAGACCATTCCAACAAACCCGGAGAAATTCGCTTATACAATCCATGAACCATTGGGAGTAGTCGCTTGTATCATCCCATTCAATTATCCACTGGGGATGTTTGCTTGGAAGCTAACTTCAATTGCAGCTGGTAATACTGCAATCTTCAAATCTGCCGAACAAACACCTTTAAGTATTCTATATTTTGCAAACCTATTCAAAGAAGCAGGATTCCCACCAGGCGTGGCTAATGTCATCTCAGGTACTGGTGCTGTTGCAGGCAATGCACTTGTTGAACATATGGATGTTGCTAAAGTCGCTTTTACAGGTTCCACCACGACTGGTCAAATGATTCAAAAGAACGCAGCCATCAATTTGAAAGCTTTAACTCTTGAATGTGGTGGTAAAACCCCATTATTAGTTTTTAATGATGCTGATTTCGAACAAGCTGTGAAATGGACCGCATGGGGGATCTTCAATAATATGGGTCAGATTTGTACCGGTTCTTCAAGGGTTTATGTGCAAGAACCTATTTATGAAAAATTCTTAACAGCTTTGAAAAATCATGTTGAGGAAGAATATCCACAAGGTTCTCCATTTGATTCCAAAGCGGTTGTTGGGCCACAGGTTTCCAAGGCTCAATATGAAAAAATCTTAGGTTATTTGGAAACCGGTAAAAAAGAAGGTGCTCGTGTTATCCTTGGTGGTGCAAAATCTTCAATAAAGGGATTAGAAGATGGTTATTATGTCCAACCAACAATCTTTGCAGATGTGAAGCAAAGTTTTAGAATTGTCAAAGAAGAGATCTTTGGCCCTGTTGTGTCTGTGGGGAAATTCTCTACAACGGAAGAAGCCATCGAATTAGCCAATGACTCAGTCTATGGTCTTGGTGCTTCATTGTTTACTCAAGATATTACAAAAGCTCATACCGTTGCACAAGAATTGGAATCTGGTATGGTTTGGATCAATTCAAACAATGATTCAGATGTTAAGATCCCATTCGGTGGTGTGAAATTAAGTGGATATGGGCGTGAATTGGGTGAGTATGGTCTACATGCATTCACCCAGGCTAAAGCGGTTCATGTCAACTTAGGTATGAAGCTATAATTCCAATTTCATTTCTCAACTCTCAATTTTTTCAATTGTTTTATTTATAGTTCGAATATTTATCTTGTTCAACATATTGTATTTGTTACAGTAGTTATGTCGAAAAAAAAAAATTGTCGTGTTAATTAAAATCCATTCATAAAACCCCCATTTGGAAATCCAACACCAAGGTCAACATTCAATTCGTCAATTCCTAAATTTCCTTGGGATCCATTTCTTAACCCATTATTACCATTACCATTACCATTGCCATTGCCATTGCCATTACCCCAAGAGTTTTGTCCCGGTGCCCCGCCAAATTCATTTGTATTGAACAAATCCATGAATTGTTGTGTAGCTAAAGGATCTTGTTGTAAAGGATCAATTCCAATACTTTCACCTCTCGATTTTTGTCCAGTAGCACCATTTGGTGGTACGCGTCCACTGGAACCACCGACACTGGCTCCATTGTTGCCTGGTCCTGGTGGCCCCCCCGGAGGACCTCCAGGAGCTGCTTTGGTTTGATTTTCCAGCATCATTAGTTGCATTTGATAATCGTGTAAAGCTGTGGAATTATCACCTCGTAATCCACTCTCAACACCTTGCTGCGGATGTAGCCCTTGTGGGCCTTGTTGTTGGGGTGGAATCCCTGATGGGATATTGTTTCCTTGAGGCTTGGCATTAGCGTTTGGATTTGGCCTTTGCTGTTGTTGTTGTTGAAGTGCAATTTGTGGAGGGTGTTGAGCTGTAGGAGTACCAGCGTTTGATCCTGGTTGTTGCATTTGTTGCTGATTTGGCTGTGGCATACCTGGTTGTGGCATACCCATTGGATTATGATGAGGTTGTTGTTGCTGCTGCTGCTGCTGTTGTTGTTGTAAGAACATTTGAGCTTGTAAAGGATTTGGTGGAACTTGACCAGCAGCACCAGGACCACCTCCACGATTCATAGCCTGATTACGTGCCTGTTGAGCCATGGCCTGATTTTGAGCGGCTTGAAATCTCTGCTGGTTCAAAAATAATTGCTGTTGTTGTTGAAGAGGTAACTGTTGGAAATTGTATTGATTATTCAATTGCATTTTTTGCATCTGAACTCTCTGTTGTAGTTCTTGAGCTTGTAATTGCTGCTGAAATTTATTAAATTGCCACTGTTCTTGTGGCTGTCTCTGTTGCGAAGATGCTGGAATATGGCCTTGTTGTGCCTGCTGTGGAGCACTTGGTTGATTTGGCACTGTTGGTTGTTGGTGGCCAATCACTGGTGTTCGTTGGTGTGATTGAGGCGTCAAATGATCATGCTGAGGACCAGCACTTCCAGGAGGCTGAGATTGGCCAGCGGCTTGAGCTTGTTGCTTAGCAGCCTGTAGAGCTTGCTGTTGCTGTTGCTGCTGCTGCTGTTGTTGATGGTGTTGATGTTGCTGTTGTTGTTGATGGTGTTGTTGTTGTTGAGGAATCTGTTGCATCGGTATCATACCAGAATTAGGAGCTGGAGAAGGGACAGTCGCATTTTGACTAGGATGTGGAGTTCCATGGGCAGACTGAGGCAAAGGGGATTGCAATACTTGAAGTGGAGTTGGAACATGTTGTCTACCAGTATTTGCTGGGGATGAGACGTTATTTGCAGCATTATTGTTATTGATTGTATTTGCTGTGTTGGAAGGTGTATTATTATTAGAGTTATTATTGGTATTATTATTGGTATTAGTGTTGTTCGAAATCTGTCCAACTATTGGCGAGTTATTTGGTAAATTTTGTTGTTGTTGATTCAAAACTTGAGGAGGTGGGACAGTTGGTACATATTGATTTGGACCTCCACCTAGCTGGACTTGAGCAAATGAGTTCATGCCCGCCCCAGGAGCGCCTCCAGCTGTGGGGAACCCTCCAGCAGCAGCCATGCTAGCCATAGAGGCCATTTGTTGTTGTTGGTGTTGTTGATGTTGTTGTTGTATAGCAGGTGTCTCTTTGACATAACTATGCAAAGCCCAAAGCGATTGCCACCATTCCAGTAGGAAAGTATCCGGGGAAGTCATCAGCATTTTAACCCCTGGTAAATCTTCACCATCTTGATCTTTGAAAGCATCTGAAGTTGGATTTAATCCGTCAATCCCAACTTCGTTTCCATCCTTATCTAACGGGGTAGACAAAGGGACATCTGCCTCTTTTAACAAGATTTTGGCAGTATCATGAAGCTTGTTTTCCAGTAGGTAGTTGTATAGGTGAGCATATAACAACTGTCTTGAGTTCTTAGCCAGGGCATCAGACACGACAGGTTGTTTCCCTTGAGACAGGTCGTCATCTGCTCTGGACGAATTGTTGTTTGTATTCATCATCCGGTATGTGTAGGTATCCAAAGTTTAGCGCAGTGGAAGCCAATGTGAACAGAGCGAGGTAAGGTTCAAGGAAGGAATATTTAGATCTTGTTGAAATTTTTTCTGACGGCTGCTGACGGCTTTTCAAATTATCTTGATGTAGATCTCTTTTCTCAGTATGTGCTGGGAGACTTGACAGGTTTCACGAGGTATAAGAATCGAGCCCTTTGTATGGGTTTCAATGGTATCGACTGAAGTTGGATGGTTGCGTAGCTGATGAAGTTGAGTTTCCAGTATTGATAGATGAACCAGCGTCGAGACTGTTCCTTGTTGTCAGCGTTTCTATCTTAAGTGTGCCGCTATGTATTGTTGATGTCAGCTTCAACAAGGCTCCTTTTTTTGGTGATTTTTTCGTTTTTCGTCTTTGGAAATTTTTCGTTGATTTTTTAGAGAGAAAAGATGAGAAAATTCAGTGGAAAACGACACAGAGGTGGATCGAATGGGGTTATTATGATAAAGATAGAGGAAATTTCTGCTAGCTTTTTGTTTATTAAATGGATTGAAACGTTACAGGCTGGGATGGTGATCTGGTATAGAGATCTTCAAGTATTGGAGAGGTTTAACTGAAGATTGTTAGATTCCAGCTGAACACTGAACACTAATCAGCCATATATCAATGTAGACGAATATAATCCCGACCGTTAAAGGCATGTTCAAATCGTACTCAAAGCGCAATTGGGACCACGTTTAATAAACACTGACAGTTTTTGGTCTCCGGGCTCACTAGGTCTCTTTCGGTCGTTCCTGTTACTGGGGTGCAACTGGTTATGGACCATGAACCACGAATCATGAACCATATGATATCAGCTCATGTACAGAGTTGCAATATACGACCAATCCAAGAGAACACTTGTACTTCCCACCGCACTACGTCTCCATAAAGAAGTGATCCCACACCTATTCCACACCTCTCCAGCCATATCAAGCAGACTTTCCTCCAAACAATTCACAGTACCAGCTCAACATCAGTAGTCGTCCAACCGGGAAAGTCAAGACCTCGGATTTCTTTTCGCTTCGAAATATCATTATCGATTCCAAGTTTCTTTCTACTGCGAAGAAACAGAAATTGGCCTTCAACATTGTTCAAAGCATCAACTTCGAAGATAGAGAACCAGAGAGACGACCCGTCTAGAGCAGCAGATAGAGGTGTCCATATATATCCACCCATACGACCCGTCTAAAACTAGCTCAAACAACAGTAATTGCATTCATTCCAATTAGGAAGACCCAACCAATTTTCAACTTTTCAGCCTCCACAAAACACCAGCTCATCACATTACGACCTTCAAAAACAACCACCACGATACCCAAGATAATACGAAAACACATAACCTACACAGTATCATGTCCCGCTCATATACAAAAGATCAACAGATTGTAGTGGAGAAGATTTTGAAGCATAAAGGTCATGAGTATTATAAAATTCTCGAGATAGAGAAAACAGCCACTGATAATGAAGTCAAGAAAGCTTATAGGAAAATCTCTTTGAAAGTCCATCCTGATAAAAACTCACACCCAAAGGCTGCTGACTGCTTCAAAATAGTAAATAAGGCATTCGAAGTGCTTGGTGATCCACAGAAAAGAACAATCTTTGACCAGACAGGTTCCGACCCCGATCAAAGAGGTGGCTTTGGAGGTGGAGGCTCTTCCAGTGGAGCTTCACCTTTCGGTCCAGGTGGTCCATTTGGGAATAGTGGTGCTTCACCTTTCGGTGGTCCGTTTGGCAATTTCCAGACCGCTGGTGGTCAAGGATTTGATACTGATTTATTTGATATTTTATTTGGAAATACACAAGGAACCACTTTTTCATTTGGCGGTGGACCTGGTCAAACTTTTACATTCAGCTCTGGAGGTGGCTCGCCTTTTGGCGGCGGTGGTGGATTCCCAAGACAACGTCGTACAAGAGCAACAAGAGGCCCAGGAGCTGGAGGAGCTGCTGGTGCCACCCAAAATGGCGGACCTCAACAATCAGAAGATTTATTAGGAACTTTAAAACAACTACTACCATTGATCGCTGTGTTAATAATACCGTTGATCTCAAATTTGTTTGCAGATAACTCTACAAATATCCAATTTCAAATGGAACCAAATGGATTATTTACACAAGAAAGAATTTCAAATAGATTCCATGTTCCATATTATATCACCTCTAAGCAGTCCAAGCTACTCCGTGATAATGTAAAAGTTTCCAAAAAACTGGACAAAGAAGCAGAATCATATTACGTGGGGATCTTGAAAACCAAATGTAATAGAGAACAGAATTTCAAAGAAAACAAAATCAATGATGCTTATGGTTGGTTTTTCCTTGACGAAGAGAAATTAGCCGAAGCCGAGGCCCTTAGACTTCCTGCGTGTGAAAAATTGTCCACTTTCGGTCTAATATAGACGATGATATCCAAGCCCCATCCAACATTAATAACTAATTCTTGTATAAAAACCATAAAACGTCCAATAATTGGATTATCAAATCTCGAGCTTATGTGCGTAGTGCCCGTGTCAAAACGTAAACAAAGAAATTGATAAAAAAAAAAACAGTTCGCGAAAATCTGAAGAACCGTTAGGACGAAATCAAAACAATATAAACAAAGGCCAAAATACTTGAAGAATTGTACCAGTTCTATATCGAGGCTCTACTGCTGGCAGAAAGGGTTCATGGATTGTTGAAAGCGAGACATGGAGAGCTATATACGGGACGGAATAGCGCCCTTGAAAAGGTACCTGTCTTCAGGATCATCAACTACAATAAACAATATAAATAATGTATCCTCGGTTCACAGACAAATACCAAAGTTACAATTCTGTGAAGCTGATCGTTTGGGCTCGAATAGCACTTTAATCTGGGACTCTGAAAGCGAAGTGGATCAAGAGGCTGGAATAATGGATTGGGGTATCGAAAGTGAAGATGGACTATCAAACTCACAACTTCCCAGATATAGTGAAGATCATGATATTAGTTCTCCAACTTTGATTAATGAGTTTGCGAACTCAACTTTCAATGGGGAGGCTGCTTATGATGGAACTGATAGAGATATGGATGGTAAGACCCCATGTATTGACGATAAATTTTATGATTGGGGGATTTCACCAAGAAAACAACATGGTAATGTTAATTATGATAACAACAGTTGCCGATCCAAAAATAAGAGCCTAAGGGAAATGTTTGAAGATCTTGTGAAGCTAAATCATGAACAGAGACTGAGAGATTTGGCGTTTTTGGATGAATTTAGATACGTTTTGGTTACATCACAACTATTGGATGAAACTATATTGGTTTCCAAGTTTCAACAAAAGAAGAAACAGTCTTCATTAAATTTGAGAGAATTTGCAACCATTGGTAAGTTTGGGCAAATCATAACAATTGTCCAAACGTTCAAAATAAGGTCTCAATTGAACGGGTTGAACATTTTGAATGTTATTGGTATACTGGGTCATATGAAGAAGAATTTACATAAACACTCTTTACGATCAGTACGGCTGGTCGTCATAGTATGTTTAATATCACTGAGCTTATATCTAAAATCAAGCTCGCTACAACTAGAGCTCACTCAGCAAAAGATTTTAAATCAGGTGAAAACGTTTATTAAACAGCAACAAAGATTTGATGTCCAACAACAAAAATTGATAATGAAATTCAAAGAATTGAAGATTTATGGTGATTTAGTGAACGGTTCAGCTTTAAAAAGCAACGAAAATCCGACACATCTATTCGAAATCATATCGAGCACTTTGGTCATTGCCACAAACTTAATTATCTACTCGCTTAATCAACTAATACCGTTTGTCAATGGATTAGAACTCGAAAACTATTGTGGTCTGTACAATATTGAATTAACTCGACTTGGACTTGAAATTGAAGACTTGAAACCACTAAGAATGACCTATGATCACAATGAAGAACAAATTGATCAAATCACTCATAAATTCAGAAAATTCCAGTATCTAAGAAGATTCGTTATTGTTTGCTTTCTTGCAATGAATCATCAACTCTCAACACATTCACCATTTCTAATGAAGATTTTTGGGATCTTTCAAATCAACCACAAGCAGAACTGCTCCACTTTGGACTGTCTGGTCTTGATATGTACAGTATTGGATGAACTTCAAGAAATGATGAGTGGATTGAATACAACTTTAAACAACACCGCTGAAGTTTCCAATAAAGTTGTTAAGGTAATGGATCGATCCCAAATAATGCCAACTACCTCGATTGATCAATTGATGAATAAGATCAAGGAATTCGAATTACAATTGGTATTGCTGCGCAGAGGTGGTTTACCTTTACAATTGAGAGAAATGGGAGAAACGTTAGAGTCGTTAACAAGATTATATCAAAAGGAAATTGTATCTCAGAATCAGACATCAAAACAGAGATCAGTCTCCACTCCATCATCCATTAGCTTGAGTAAAAGAAAAAGATATTCATTACCAGTCGACCAACAAACCCATCCAGCACAATCTCAAACAGTTTCTCATACCCAATCTCGTTCAAAAACAACCTCTTCAAAACACTACAAAAGATTGAGTACTGGGCTTGCATTACCGTTATTAACTGTCACTGAGGAAGACGAAAGTCCAAAAAGAGCCGTCTCATATGATGACAATTATCTAAACATCATGCCGACTCATCAGTCATTTGATCCCCCGCAAGAAGAACAAATCAAGGAGAGCTCATCTAATGACTATATCCAAGAAAGAAACTTGTTATCGAATGATGATAGCGTCGTTATTAGAAGTGTTGAAAGTGAAGGAGAAGAGATTGAGGAAGAGACTATTGGTGATGAAGAATTCAAAAAAAGATTAGAAATGAATTTTTCAAAAATGATTTATGGTAATATTGATAAGCATGAAAATGACACGCTGAAAGAATTGAATGGGAATGAAGTGAATAAGAATGATCAAAAGATTGATTCGAAAGAGGGGTTTATGTTAATGGATGAATTAAATAATGCGTTAAAGAAATAATTAGCTCATGCTGGTCATGAACAATTGAAGAATACATATTTATACAAATTTATAGTATGCTATTACTGCATTTGACGGATGCTTTGCATTGTCGTATAAAAATATTTAAGCTATATTGTATAGTAATCTCGTGGCTGAAAAAGGCGTCTAGACAATTTGTAAATTTTCCAATTGTTCACCTTTAACAAATTCCAAACCTTCACCAGCGTATGAGGTTAAACTACTAACTTCAACTTCACCTTCTAACTTAGCACCTTGTGCCTTGACCCATTTGGTTCCTAGGGACAAGTAATTGGCAAGACTTGTTTCTGGTGTATCATTCTTAGCGCCTGAACCATTTTTCAAAGGGGAGAATTCTTCAGATCTTTCAACTTCCAAGGAGCCAAATCTTGAAACATCGATGGATTTGAACACATCAAAGATGAATTGTTCTAATTTTATACCGTTTGGTTCAGTTGGTTTATGGAAGACACCTTCAGAATTCAACGATGGAATTTTTTTATATGCAATATGGAATGGTAAAAATTTTTGGTTATCAATCCAGTTTGTAATTTCATTTTGTAACAATTCAACAGAGTAATAATGGTTGACAATGTTGGCAGCTCTGAAACTCAATAGACCATTTGAATCTTTTTGTTCGGCCAATTTGGAATCAATTTCGCTATATTCAATAACAGCCGGTCTTTGAGCATCTTCATCCAAGACAATCAAACCAACAGACTCAGCAGCATCTCTTTTTCTGACAACTTTAGTACTCAATTGAAATTTTTTATCAATTGAAAATCCAATAAACACTGGATCAGCAACACGAACCAAGACATTATCAACACAATACATATGAATATGTTTGATACCCTTTTTGGCAAAATCGTCTAATAGACCATTTGTGTAAATGGCCTTGTATAACCCACCATTACCATCTGGAGATTGGGCGATAGAATCTTCACTTTCCATAAGGATTTTCTCACCTTCTTTGTCAAAACATGGTAAAGTACCTTGATTGAAGAAAGTGACCTGAGTTGATTCTAGACCAAAATATTTATTATCAACGAAAAACTTCTCGGTATCAGCCCTTGTTGGTTTCGAAGTCATGATATACCAGTTCACTTTGGCATTGGTGTTATGTTTCTCATTAGCCAATTGTTGAATCTTGTTCAATTTTTCAGCTTGAATTTGAAATAATGATTTATTTGATGGTAAGCCAATGTTGTAGCAACCTTTTGGACTTGAAGAGCCCAATCTGGTACCTTGACCACCGGCCATCAAAATGACACCAACTTCACCTTTGGATATGGCTTCAAGACCAATATCAGTCCATTTTTGTTTGGTTTCTGTTGAGGAATCAATCAATGAGAAGGCTGAAGTGTCTGGTAATGGTTTAAAAGATCTTCCCTTCGTAGAGCTCTTGGAAAATTCAATAGCTTTCTTCACCACTGGAGAAAGCTTTGCTTCTAGCACTTCTTTGGTTTCTAAGGCAGACATTGTTCGATATATATGACTAAATTTTGTAGCTTAAGGGATCAATGATACAGTCTTTTGTGACAGAAGTTGAACACGTTGAAATTTAAATTGAAATTCGCTTCGAAGTTCGTGTTTACCTTTTGCTGCGCTTACCGAGAACTTTTACTATAGAGAATGTCCAATTAACCTTGTTACAATGACAGAGGGTCTTTAAAATAGACGAAGCTTTTAGCAAAATGATCAACATCTCTTCAAACTAGTTAGTATTTCCCATAAAAAGATTAATCTCGCTTCGTTGAGACTCAGGGAGTGCTTTCGTCTGCTCAAAAGCCTCCAAAACTGCCCTTTTAACATTCTCCACACTTTCATCATCATTTTGATAATGGAAAATAAATCTTCCACTAAGACGAACTCTCACATTGTACTTTGCAGCACTTTTCTCTAATAGCCTTGAATCAACTGGCGACTTTCCCAGGTCAACGAGCACAAAATTGGTGTCAACCGGTGATTTCAAAGCGATACCACATTCAATGAGAAAATCACCGACATTCTTGGTTTTATCATGAGATCCTTTCAATCTTGATGTATTCTCTTCTAAGGCAACAAGTGCCATAGAGGCCAAAAGTCCACATTTTCTAATACCCCCTTCACTCTGCTTCTTAAAATGATAAACCTTCTTGATGACCGACCAACACAGAACCAATTGGTGCGCCAAATGATTTCGAAAGGCAAAGACTGATGGTGTCAAACAAATCACCATATTCTTTCAAGTTAACCCCAGTAGCTACACTAGCATTCCGAATACGAGCACCGTCACAATGTACTGCGTAGTTATTCTCTCTTGCAAATCAGGAAATTCTTCTTAGTTCTTCGATAGGGAAGAAAATACCATGTAGTGTATTTTCTAGTGAAATCAGTTGAGTTTGCGCACCATGAATATCATCATCTTCAGGAATGATGTGCATTTTGATATCTTCCAAAGTCAAGCAGTTACCATTAGAGGGGATGACAGGTGTTTCCATTGCACATGTGAGAATTGCTAAGCCAGTAGCTTCTTTCGTATAGACATGGGCTCTGTAATTACACAGGATCGAGTAAGGTGGCTGATGTAGGTGAATTCTGATTCCAACTTGATTTGACAATGCACCACTGACACAGTATAGGCCAGCCTCTTTACCAGTTAGTTGTGCAATTCTTTCCTTTAATTCAACGGTATCGCTATCCTCATCATAAACAGAGTCACCAATTGAAGCTCCTGCGACTGCTTCGAGCATTGATCTCGTTGGAGTGGTTAATGTATCGCTTCTGAAATCATTACTAGCAGATTGATATTTGTGAGCTAAAGGTATCTTCACAGAACAATACAAACAGGTAGAGGCGGGTATTAAAATAAAGTATCAAGTTGAAGGTCTTTATTAGTTTATTGTTGAACAATCTTGGCTTCACGAGGGAAATACGGGGAAATCTCCGAGCTATTACCGAATATGGGATATCACGATGTATACGTTATGAATATTAGAAAGAAACCGTTAATCGGAGTATAATCTATTCAGCTTTACCGGAAGTGAATTGATAAGTAGTCTTCTTAATCTCAGACTTTTGAGTAAGGTTCTTTGTAGATAAGTAAGCTTCAAGAATAGCCTTTTTAGCATTTTCTAAACTCTCATCATCCGTTTGATAATGAAAGGCAATTCTACCATTCCATATTTTGATATTGTACTTTTCACCATATTCTTCAAGGATTTTGTCATCAATTGGGGATTTAGCGAGATCTATGAAGACGAAATTTGTATCAACAGGCGATTCCAATTCTATACCATTTTGAATCAAGAAATCTGCCAAGTTTCTGGCTTTATCGTGACTTCCTTTCAATTTTGGTAAATTTTCATCCAAAGCTACACTAGCCATGGTGGCCAGCAACCCACTTTGTCTAATACCACCACCATTTTGCTTTTTAAAATGATTGGCCTTTTTGATAAACTTTTTAGGACCAACTAAAACTGAACCTATAGGAGCACCGATTGATTTTGATAAACAAAGGCTGATCGTATCAAATATCTCTCCATATTCTTTCAGCGGAACCCCTGATGCAACACTAGCATTCCAAATACGAGCACCATCACAATGGAGTGGATAACCATTATCTTTACAGAATTGGGAAATTCTTTTCAACTCTTCAATTGGGTAAACTACCCCATGGATGGTATTCTCCAGAGAGATCAATTGTGTGGGAGCACCATGAATGTCCCCATCTTCAAAAATTATGTTTTCTTTGATATCCTCTAAAGTCATATAGTCACCATTTTTGGGTCTAACTGGAGTCACCATTGCATTGGATAACATGGCTAGCCCTGCAGCTTCATGAACGTAGATGTGAGATCTGTAATCGCACAATATTGAATATGGAGGCTGGTGCAAATGTGTTCTGACACCAATTTGGTTAGCCAGAGTTCCACTAACACAGTACAAGCCAGCTTCTTTCCCAGTGAGTGCTGCGATCCTTTCCTCTAAGTCAACAGTGTCGCTGTCCTCGTCATAAACCGAATCGCCAATAGAAGCGTTGAAGACAGCTTCCAGCATTTTGCGGGATGGGGTAGTACAAGTGTCACTTCTAAAATCGTTGCTAGAAGATTGGTATTTTTGGGCAACTGGCATCTTGTTTAGCTTGATTGGTCTATAGTGAAGATGTATAAATGGAAACGATTGAAGGCTCAACGTAGACTCCAGACACCACATTCATCTTTATATCTTTATGTCTTTATGTTTTTATCTTATCTCAGCACCCTGACTCGTCTCATCCCGCGGTTCTGGACCCGAGTCAATTATCTCAACACTATGGAGAAGGCCTTTGGTTGCCGGTTTGTGGAGTTGAGCTCTCGTTTCATACGATATTGACAAAAATACCTCTTTGTAGAACAAAGGAGAGAAACTAGTTGATTTCTCTCAGTTTTTGTACCGAGCTTTGATGCTTTCACGTTGTTCTTCAAAACCCGTAACATGCCATCTAGGCTTAGGATAAAGAACCATTCCCAGATTCCATAAAGACCATCTCAGAATACATCGAGAAATACACAGAGTAGTGACTCAATTTATGACTAGAACATTGATAAGGTTCCTCTATTATTGAAAGGTTTTGTAGCTAACTTCTCAACGCATTTGACTCACAGAATCTATAAACGTTTACTATTACTGGTGTTTCTCGGGGTTGTTCAAGAAGAGCCTGGTGCCATTATCAGACAGACCAGTAAACCTCAATTCTCCACTTTTTTGGCATCCATTACGTTCATCAAGTATTTGATCTGAAGTTCAAAGGGTTCGTTTTATTGTTCGTTCCTGACAGAAATCATTTCACCAGTCTTAAGGGTCTGGTGTTCCTGACAATCGGTCTAATCGAGCCTAGTCCACCAAGCAAGACCGGGACCTCAAACTTTGTGGATTCCAGAAAAAGATCATAAACTTGATGAAAAAAACAAATATAACACTGAACTCCACTACCACGTAAATACAGCAGACAAAATCTTGCGGTAGGCCTTGAAGCTACTCGTGTTATAATCTGCTGGTAAGAAAAGGTCAGATGTACTGGACGCTGACCATACTCTCGTTGGCCGTGCTTTGGCTAGCCCATAGACTATACGTCTTGACAAAGATTCCAGTTGACCATTTGATCAAAACATTGAAAATTGAAATACCCAAATCGTCTAAAATCTCAGTTGATAACATTACAAATGACAAGGTCTTTATCCACTGGGATCATCCTGTCTCTGAGCCGAAGGTCACCAGTTTTGCAATATATTTGAATGGTAGACAAGTCCATGTTGTAAGTGGAATCGAATCACATTGTTTTCTCACCAATTTACTTCCTGATACAAGATACAAAATTGATTTGATATCCATAAACTCCAAAAATTACAAGGCAAAGAGTGACTCCATATATATAAAGACAAAATCTGAAAAGCTGCATAATTATGATAATGGTATCTTACTGGAAAATCCGGAAAATTTGTTCAAACTGTTGACTGATAATCCAGATGTCACCACAATCCAAAAATTTGCTACACCGTCTGCTTCCAATTCAAACCCAGAAGGTAAAACCACAGGGAGATCACGCTCTGCCACTGTTTCATCTGTCAGTGGGAATAATCCGGGCGGCGCTTCCAACGGTGGAAGTGGACTTGCTTCTTATGCTGCTTCCACGACAAGTCTGATGCCTGATCCAAAATCATTGGATGATATCGAAGAACTGAGATACTATTTGGTCTCAGGCCAAGAAGAATTACATACCGTCCTGAATCAACAGGCCCAAGCTTTGAAAGATTTCAAAGAACAAGAGGCGATTTTGATGGAAGAAAGAGATAAGTTACGTGACCGTAAGAAATTAGAAGATGGGAACAGACAATCTATGAAGAGCGAAATCAAGATGCTTGATGACTCTAGAAGACTTACTGAGTTGAAAAAATCTAAGCAAGAAAACGCTCTGGTCACAAAGCAAAAGGCTATTGAGAAAATGGAGGCTGATCTAAACAATTGGAATGTTAAGATTGATGAATTTGAAAAGCAGAAACTAAATCTCAGTAACTCTGAAAAATCAATTCATAAAGAGATCGATAGTGATATTTGCAAAAAGAAGGAAAGAATTAAGGAGCTACAAGAACAAATTGCAAAGATCGATGAAGATGTAAAAGCTATAAACTCTGAAAAGAAGCAAAGAGAACAATTGAAACCACAATTTGTCAAAATATTTAAAGGGTTGATGGAGCATACTGATCAATCAGGCTGCTTAGATGCAGAGGGTGTTAAAAGTCTTGAGTTATTGAAAACCATCGACCCAGCCGTTCATGGGAAGCTTTTGAAAGAGATAGAGACTGATACAAGATTGGAAGCTGAATGGAGAGCTCAACAACAACGCGAGGTTACAAATTGTTACAAGGCATCTTCTGCTTTCGATAGACTGAAAGAAGAGAACTTAAATATGAAGAGTGCTGTAAACCCTTCTAGATCCCATAGTGGGACTCCTCCTAGCACCGATACACAACAACCTGCTATTCTGCAACAGCATCATCGTCAACTTCAAATGGCTCACCAGCAACAACAACAGCAACAATCAAGTGTCTCTCCACCTCCTAACGCCTTCCCATTTGGACAGAATGGGTTTCATTATGGCGATATTCAATCAGAAAGTTCACCTTCTTTAAACTCTTTCATGAACCAACAACAACAACCACAACAACAGAAAAGCTCCACACCACCTGCATTCACTCCATCATCCTTTTGGAATAATTTCAATGTTTCTGGTGGGACTTTCGCAAACACCAATTCTTCTGATTTGAATGGATTTTCGTTCAATACAACTCTCCCGGCTACAGCTGGAACATCTGGTGAAATAATGGATGATCCAAGTGATGATCTAGGTGATTACATGGAAAACCAAGGGTCCGAAACAAATGCTAATCACTTACTACCTAAAAACTTGATTGATGAAGATGCTGATTTCATCAACCTACTGAATAGTGTTCAATCTGCATCACCAGTGGAGAACCATACAAACCCAGCCAATAACAATAATAACAACGGTCATCATATAGCGCCGGTCACTAATTCATCTTCGGTGCCATTCGGATTAGGCAACGCATTCAACAATAACGTCAATGATTCTTCTGCCAATATTAGCACTAGA
The DNA here is from genome assembly GCA_030574735.1 of Hansenula sydowiorum. Taxonomy (NCBI): domain Eukaryota; kingdom Fungi; phylum Ascomycota; class Saccharomycetes; order Phaffomycetales; family Wickerhamomycetaceae; genus Hansenula; species Hansenula sydowiorum. The sequence goes on from JAJMFN010000345.1 coordinate 39,489, forward strand.
AGTATGTTTCATAATGATTTTAGTCAACCAAGGTTTTCGTTAGATAATGCATCGTCTCCACCTCATTCTTTCAATGCTGATATGATCTCAACACAAATGTCGCCATCTACTAACAACAATGAATTACATTCTGCATTCTCAAATAACGATTTACTACAGCAAAATTCATTTCAACCAACACAACCAATTACTCATGATCCGCAAACTCCAAAAGAAGCTGGTCATTTAAGCTCATTTTCGCCAAGAAGACTTTCAAATGTTTTCAATTTTGGTAAGAAAAATAACGACAATGATTCAAAAATAGCCAACAATCATCCAGCTGTTTCGAAATCTGGACAACATAGTAAATTTTTTGGTAACAAAGCTATTGGTAAAAATGATGATGTTGATAATGAACATGGTTCTCCGAAAGCTCCATTATTTTCATTTACTCAAGATAATGGATCTGGGAATGGACATGGGAGCAACGAGAACTCCATCATAGATTCCGTTTGGCAAAGTCCAATTCTCCATGTTAACAAAGGTAGCGAGTCTCATAATAGAAATATCTCTGTCAATTCATCACATTCACATAATACTAGTTTTGACAGGGAACATGGAACTTCCAAGTTTTTTCCAGCTACCGGAGAGTCAAGTAAGGATAGTAATGATTATTTGAATCCAAATCCTGCTGGTAATGTTGGTGGCTCTAATATTTCAGTTTCTTCAGGTGCCATATCCGATGGAACATCTGGTGAAAACTATGAACAGATGTTAATGGTAAATACTAATAAGACTTCAAACACTGCATCCATCAAGTCTATCAAGTCATCATCTGCTGATAACTCCTCGAATCTCAGTTCATCACCTTCATTTTTCCGTAAAAACAAGTTTTTGGTGAACCCATTCAGTGGTAACAATAACAGCAACCAACAGAATGATGCTTCCACTGGGAAATCACCTTCAAGACAAAATTCTACATTATTTAGAACCACTTCACCAACTAAGAATAATGAAGATCAACTGGGGAATAATGATTCAGATATTGAAGATTATAATCCAGCCTCAACAACAAGTACTACACCAAAAAAACTGTTTTCAAGAAATCGTAAAACTTCATCATCCAATATGAGGAAGCAATCAACAAATTCGGTTGGTGGTAATAGTGTACACGAAGGGGACTTGAACAATACAACAGATGGGTCAATCCAGTCTGCTCATTCCAACTCCAATTCAAATGCTAATGGTAAGACACTGAATTTCAAAAAATTGTTTGGTGGTAAAAACACCAAAGACAATCATCCAAAGGATAATATCGATGACATTGATGAAAAATTCGAAGATGAGTGAGGTTAGTGCTACCTGAATAATAGATGAACAAATATCGCATTGAATGAATATGACATTATTTAGCTTGAAATGGATGGCCATTCTGTGGAAAGCTGTTCTTGTACATAGACGCATATATACAGGAAAACATCAATATTACCATACTAATACTTCACCGTACTATGAATAATAAAATAGGTAACGTTTTTGAAATTAAATATATATCAATCTTTAAAGAACCCCAAAGTCTCGATATATATAGTTATGTCTATGAAAATAAGATGCATATATAGCATGGACAATACAACATATTGAAAAAACACACAAAAAACAGACAACAGCAGATGAAATCTTCTATATTTCAGTGAAAAATGGTATAGCACAATTCACGTATAGCTAATGACAAAATTGATAATTGTGATGAAGATGATGATGACGATAGCAAGAATAAAATGTTAATGATGTATGAAAATGTCTTTGTCATTTCATTCCGGTTTGATTTTTAATCTTTTCTTTAAAAAGGTTCAATTTATTTACCTTCTTGAGGATCAAAAGCAGCTAAAACTTTATCTTTATCCTTACCCAAAGGAGATTTATATTGGAAATTATCAGAATCAGACCAATCAACTTTAACATTTTTGATTTTATTTGTATCTGTATTTTTGAAGATATTTATACGATCATTTTTCCAATCATCACGAACATCTTCAAAACCTTCTTCCCAAACTTTATCATAAAATTTCTTTAATTTTGATTCTTCAACTTGTCTAGCCTCTTCCTTGGCCATCCATTCCATATGTTTCAAATCATCAGAGGAAGGTTCATAAATATGCCATATAACATAATGAGGTAATCCAACAACTGAAAACCCCATACGTTTACATAATTTACCAAAAGCTTCGGTTTCTGCATGTTTTTCAAATGAAAACGCTGGGAAGTTTGCACCGGATCTGAAAACTTTTGCTCTTGATAAGATGGAAACACCACCAATACCATCAAGGTCCATTTCAACTTCTTCATCGCCATATGGATCTCTTAGGTAGGCTAAATGAGGTCTCCAAGTGGCATATTCAACATATCCTTCCACAATGACTGCATCTTCACCAAGAGTCTTAGCCAATTGTAATCCACCTTCACTTTCTTGCCATGAATTCAAATCATAAGGTTGTTGATTTCCTAGCCAGTCTGGTAAAGGTCTCCAAACGTTTGGTACAATGACATCTTTACCATGATGCATTAAATCTTCAATGATTGTCTTTGGAACCGTTTCCACATCGGCATCTCTCCAATAAACCCAAGAATGATAAGGTTTGACACTAACGGTCCATAACCAATTTCTTGCTCTGGCCATTAATTTTCTTCTTGGACCTTGAGCTTCAAATCCATGACGATCACTAAAACCTTGACCAATAACTTGACCAAAATCTTTTTCAAAAATTTCAATTTCACCGAATCTATTTGATTTTATTGGATCGTTTTGAATTTCCTTCAATTGTTTTTTCAATTCACCCATAGTATCATCTGAACTATCACTAACCAAGAATGATAAATCAATAAAATTATGAGGATAACTTAAATTTTTCATATGTCCGAAAAACATTGGTAAATGAGCAGCAGCATCTCTTAATGGAACACAAAATAATACACGTTCTTCATGTTGCCATCCATCTGCTAAACCTTCGAAAGTTTTCAAATCATAAAATTCAGTAGCTGGTGTACTTGCAAAATTTGGCACGTATACTTGACCAAGAAAGACTTGTATTATGAAATTGATCAAAATCACACCTGTTATCACCACCCCGATGATTGATATGGAGTATTTATTTTGTGTTATGGATTTGAATTTGTTTAAATATTGATTTTGAATGGGTTGTGATTTATAAGGTCCCATCTTGAACTAAATCTTTTTTTTTTTAAACTTAAATGTTGAACTTGATTGAACTTGCCAATATACAAACTTGAATGACTATGACTGAATTTTGAGACTTATGCTCTGATTTTTCAGTAAAATTCCGCTTCGATTCTGATCCAAAAGACACGTCCAGTGAAAAGCAAAAATAGACCACAAAGCTTTCTTGATCCAAGCCAAAAAGAAAATAGCTAAATGACAGCAGTAGAAGTATTAAATTGATCCAGCAATTTAATTCAACGAAGCAAAATATGTCTATCCACCTTTGAAGTTTCTAATTTTTCTTGTTCTTTCCTTTTATTTAGAGAATGTGATTCCAAATTTTCTCGTCACGTCTAGCAAAAAAAATAGGGCAAAAAAGCAGACACACCGAATTGAAGGGAAATGATCTGATTTTGGGTATTGATCTGGTAGCTTTGAGCCTCTTGAGTGCTGTTGGACCGTGTACCTGAGTGTTCAACCACGATTATTTCCAATAATCACCTGGATAAATCCACAAATTATACTGAACAATAGCTAAAATTCAATGTTTTGGTCAACTTTCTATGTATTTTTCATTTTTTGATTTTTTGATTTTTTATTTTTAACCAACAGAAAAAAAGCGATTTAATACCAAATGGGGAAATGTCCTGTTTGGGAGTTTATCACGTGAATATACAATGTAGGGGACACAACAGTATAATCTTTCAGAATTTATTTTGATTATTCTTCAAATAAATCTTGATATAACTACAGTATCAAATTGAAGAATCTATCGTTGATTCATAGCTCAAAAAAAGTCAAAAAAAGGGAAAAAAAAATCACCACTGGGTGTGGTAATACTCCGATATCGGTACCAGATATTATTCACCCACAGAGTATTCAGACTATGATTCCAAATAATCTCACAGTGAGCGTCAGGACAGCTAGCTGTAAATGCATATTCATTATAAGTTCATCACAGATATTAATCCATGCCTAAAAATTCATCCAAAATCCAAACAAATGCAAAACTCTCATTAATCTAATATCATCTATAATATATGTTGTATAACCCAGTTGTGATTGATGTATTTCATACATCTTCAAAAAAATTTCCCAAAAAACATTGAAAAAAATGCTCTCAATATAAATAACTCATTATCGTACCTAATATGCCATTTTGTTAAAGTTCTATCCATACCTCTGTCAAGTCTAATACTTAACAGGGGTTGGTGAACGATACATCTTATAAGGACCATCATGATAATGAGGGTTCTTTTTAGCGTGTTGATGAGCATCATGAACAGCTTTTTTAACATTTTCTAGAGCTTCATCATCAATTTGATAATGGAAGGCAATTCTACCACCCATCAATTGAACACCGTGAATTTTACCATATTTGATCATATCATCATCTTTAATATGATTTGCTTTCAAATCAATAAAGACAAAATTGGTATCAACTGGTGATTCCAAGGCAATACCTTGTTCGATACAATAATCACCTAAGTTTTTTGCCTTTTCATGACTTGATTTTAACAATGGTAAAGTTTCATCAATGGCAACTGAGGCCATTTTGGCCATCATACCACTTTGTCTAATACCACCACCACATTGTTTTTTGAAATGGTTGGCTTTCTTGATGAATGGTTTTTCACCAACCAAAACAGAACCAATTGGAGCACCAATGGATTTAGATAAACAAATACTTATAGAATCAAAGATTTCTCCGTATTCAGCCAAAGAGACATTGGCTTCGACACTGGCATTCCAGATACGAGCACCATCACAGTGTAATTTATAACCATTTTCAACACAAAATTGTTTAATTCTTTTCAACTCATTAACTGGAGTGATGATACCATGTAGAGTATTTTCCATGGAGATCAATTTAGTTGGAGCACCATGGATATCACCATCTTCTGGAACAATGTTTTGCTTGATATCCTCCAAAGTTAAGTAATCACCATTAGCTGGTCTAACTGGTGTGACCATAGCGTTGGATAACATTGCTAAACCCGCAGCTTCATGGGTATAAACATGGGCTCTATAATCACACAAGATAGAATAAGGGGGTTGGAAAAGATGGGTTCTGATGGCAATTTGGTTTGATAAAGTACCAGACATACAATATAACCCAGCAGGTTTCCCAGCTAGCTTTGCCACTTTGTTTTCAAGAGCAATGGTATCAACGTCTTCGTTATAGACGGAATCACCGATGGAAGCAGTCAAGGCTGCTTGAATCATGGATTGAGTTGGGGTGGTGAAGGTGTCACTTCTGAAGTCATTTCTGGCGGAGGCGTAAGGTTGGATCGCAGGCTCTGAGGCAGTCATCTTGTCTAGCAACTTGATGGATCGGATAGCTTTTGGGTATTAAAGTGTGAATAGGAAGTTGTAATCAAATGACACATTCATTTTTTTCGTTTTGTGTTGAATTTTTTTCTTTTTCGGGACTCGAAATTTTGTGCCGTAAAAATAAACGGCTTTTCAGCTGGGACTAGTACTTAAGAGATCGAAAGGTGGTGCTCTAGGTATTGCAGCGCCACATGTGAAGAGCTGTAGAGAGCTCTGTTATCCAGCTCGGTGTAAATATGCTGCCAATACTGCTCCATTATGAGTTTAAACCACTGGAATACCATGATTATTTTGGCTATTGTTGGATATAAGTCTCGTGGGCATTGCTGAATCTGGCAACATTACGCTTCACTCAGGGACTCTCGGGGTCTGGCTCTTGAACTTTCCTTGCGTTTGGAAGAATCCGATTGGTCTGAACGAGCCTGGACTTTTTGGGTCTGAGACCTGTGAGATATCAGTGAAAGGTGTCTGGGTGTCTGAATACTTACCTCTCTTTATATACGGGAAAACAAATAGAGACAAGGTATCTACATATTCAACATCAAACAAAGACGCAATTATCACATAACTATAAGTAAATAATGACTGAAGTGGACATTCATCAGGTGGCAGAGTCCAACAAGGGTCCATTCCCATTCAAAAACCCAAACTATAAGCACCCAAGTAGAAGAGTCAAGGCCACAAAACAACTGGTTATCGATGAACAAAAATACTTGAAATCAAATGAAGATCGCATCAAGGCCGACTCAGTCAACTATTTCACCATAGAGAGTCCGCCATCTCTGAAACCAACAAAGAAATATTGTGACATCACGGGATTGAAGGGGAATTATAAGGCTCCTTCGAGTGGATTAAGGTATTACAACGGGGAGATTTTTTCAATTGTTAAGAATATGGCACCTGGTGTTGATCAACAATATTTGGAACTAAGAAACGCAAATGTTGTTTTGAAATGATTGAATCACTAAAGAACACGCACTGCATGCTACGAACGTTATGAAATCTTTTAAAATATATATAAACTGAATGGTCATTTATTATATTCTTTGATCTGGTTGTGTATTGTATTTAGTTTCCCACTCCTCTATTATTTTGCTAATTTTGAGCGAAGTTGTCCGATGGTTGATTTTTATTTTGGATAGATCATCATTCTGGAATGGATTGACAATAATTGCCAAATATAATCGATGTAAATTCTTGAAAATATATTCAAATGATTGATCAATTTCTGATGATGTCCCCACAAGAATTTTCAACCCTGTATTTGTTTCATATCCATAAACGTTTATTCCATCCTGAATGAACAAAAGCGAGGGCATTCCTTGCTCCGCTTCGTAAAATGGCGAAAGGAAAATGTCTAACGCCATATTAGAAATGAAGTGATATTGTAGTATCTCATTATCATTGATTTCATTCACAAGTTTATCACTTCCAACTTTTTTGTCTGGTGTGTTTTGTATTCCATCTGTACCGGCTGATTTCTCCGTAGTTTGTTTCGTCTGCTTATCAACACGCTCACTCAAAATCACGTCAACCCCTTTCAAAGATGAAATGGATTGTATATGTAACGGACGATTCTATCTCTTTTGTTAGTTGTCGGTTAACTCCAAAGTTCCACATCTCACAACTCACATCTCTCGAAATCAACGAAATGAAAAAAATCTGCTTTGACATTGTCTATATCTGCTTAACTGAAGAAATCAAAGCATATAAACAACAACACTGGCCTTTTGCTTTCAATTGTTCGTTAAAAGTACGAGAGTTCTATAGGAATCTGTCAAATTTGATCTGGAAAGTCAACTTAGTACTCTCGACATCCGGACATCACATATAGGAATTCAGCTCAGCAATAAGGACAGTACCATTGGAAATGTCGAAGATGGATATGAAAGTAGTCAATGTGTATATATATTTTTGATGCTTGTACTGGTGATATTCATATGTTAGTTTCCCTTTAATTGTATTGAAAATAAAGAGTTACTCACCAAAATCGCCCCAATGGGGCAATTTCCTTATTGGTCGCTGGCACTTTTAATGAAATGACCATTAACGAGAATTTGACTGGAGCTTATAAACCGCAATCATTGAGAAAGATCAATTGCAAACCAATATAATTTACAAAAGACCAGCTGTTATATCTTCGAGTCTTTATTATCAATCTCGATATTCTTAAATTCTGATATTTCTACATTTCCGTTCCCATTTTTTGTGCCACTTCCATAGCAATTGTTAGCCGCAATAGTCTCTCAAACCTTTGTTGTTATAAAAGAAAAAAATCCCTCCTCAAACCAATTGATATTCAACACTAAAGAATATTGGAAAAACTAGTTGGAAAACTGGTCAATATGAGTGAATACCAAAGAAAAATACACACTCCAAGTCACAAAATTGCTTCAAAACCCACTTCAAGATCAGCTTCAAGGGGTCCAACTGCTGATGATGACCCAGATGGACTGTTAAATGATATCAATTTTGGTAACTTGGATGAATTGATCAGTCTTCGATTGAACACTTTGTTGAATGATGATGATGTTGAAAAAAAAGATTCCAAGACTGGTGCTGTGAACAGTGAAACAGGGTCTACTGTCAAATTTAAGCTGAATTCAATTCCTGAAATCATCAAAACTTTACAAAAATCAAGAAATGAAGTGTCATCTCAAGATCGTGAATTATTATTAAGTCAATTGTACAATTTAATCATCAAGAAGCCAAATTTGGCAAATGAATATGATGAAGTTGATTATGAGACTGACTTACTAAATTTGTTCAAGATTCTTCAAACTTCCAAATCAAATGAATTGATTTTGGCTAATAGAGCCATAACTGCTTTTACAATCACCAATATTGATAATGCAGGTGTTGTATATTCTGAGGACAAATCTCAAAGTATTTTGGAATATTTGAAAAGGAAAATTGGTGATACCAACTTATCAAATTCTTCCAAGCAATACTTGATATACTCATATACTGCTTTAACTCTAGTCATTTATGACGAATCTGGTGGTTATGGTGTTGAAGACACTCTTGAATTTTTATTGGAGACATTGTTAGGTTTGACTGGTGATGGTAGTTCAATTGATGACAAAAACTCTTCTTTGATTACATCAATCATTTATGGATTAGGTGCCACTTTGACTGTATTGAGTGGGAACTCAAACCTGAATGAATTGATTGAGAATTTATTGGATTCAACAGTGGATTTGTTTTTAGATGTTGAAAAATTGGAAATCACCAAACCAATGAGTATGTTGTTTGGTCTTGCTTATGAAATCTATAATTATGACGACGAATTAGGCCAGTCTATCGATGAAGATGACTATGATCAATTACCTTATACAAACACTTATGAGCTTCAGACAAGATTGGATGAGTTGATCAAGTCTTCCACGAAGAAAGTTTCCAAAAAGGATAAAAAGGAAGGTCGTTCCTTGTTTAGAGATGTTTTGACAACTATAAATTTTTATTCTGACAAAGAGGCAAGATTGAATAAGCTCTCTTCCAAAAAGCAAGATGATGATGATTATGCTGCTCAAGACGAATTAGTTTTAAGTCATATCAAACTAAGCAAATCAAGATCACTAGCTGTAAAATCGTGGTTTGCATTCTTTAGGTTAATTCAATTAAAATGGGTTTTCAGTTCAGGAATTCATACCCAATTAGCAAATAACTCAAGAATTGAAAACATAATAAGAGATAAACCAAATAACGAGTATGCCGCACAATTCAAAAATAAAAATGCCCATGGTGATGAAGACCAAGAAGAGTACTGGAACGATAGTCGATTAAACAAATTGACTCATAAGAAAAAGGACCAAGCCATTGATCATAGAAGATTGGAGAAACTACATATTGGACTGGAACAGCAAGGTGTCTTGGAGGAGTAATCGGCAGAGCTCCACGTGTACTTACAACTGTTTAATAATTGAACATGTTTCATCAGAATTGTCTAGTAGATGTTCTTGTGTATTCATAGCATAGATCTCTTTCGCGACTAGTGTTTTCGCGACAGGGTCACCCGGTGTTGGAGATTTCGCGAAAAGGTTTCGAAAAAAGGCCAACACTTCGCTTGAAATCAGGAAACGTATAAACAAGCTGAGATCAGAACCGGATCAGAGATTCTTCCAATTTCGAGTTTGTTCTTGAATTGTTCAATCGACCGGGAAAAGAAAGCTATGGATTTCGAAGCAAACGAAGATATCAACGGTGTACGTCTCTCCTGGAACGTGCTTCCAGGCTCAAGAGCCGAAGCCAATAGAACAGTTGTCCCAATCGGTGCATTATATACTCCATTGAAAGCCACAACAAACTTGAAAATCGCCAACTATGATCCTGTCAGTTGTTCAAACACTCACTGTCGAGCAGTATTGAATCCTTATTGCTCGGTTGATATGAGATCAAGATTATGGATCTGTCCCCTATGTGCTGGTAGAAATACTTTACCAAATCATTATCAAAATATTACTCCAGAAAATTTACCATTAGAATTATTACCTGAATCAAGCTCAATTGAATATGTGTTATCAAGACCAGTTCAACATGCTCCAGTTTTCCTCTTTGTTATTGATCTTTGCCAGGATGAAGATAACTTGGAAGCTTTGAAAGAAACTTTGATTATTTCATTAAATTTACTACCTCCAAATGCCCTAGTCTCATTGATTACTTTTGGCACAATGGTTCAATTGCATGATTTGAACAGTCCAGTGCCAAAAAGTACCGTGTTCAGAGGTAACAGGGATTATACATTTGAACAATTGGGTGAATTGTTGAATAAAGATTTTGGAAGATATTTCTCTGTGCTTCAAGATGTTGAATTTCAATTAACGTCCACTATAGAAAACTTACAAAGAGATCCATGGCCTGTTGTCACTGGTAACAGGGCTATTAGATCCACAGGTGCTGCATTGTCCATCGGTGTCAGCCTTGTTGAATCAACTTTCAAAGGATTTGGTGCAAGAATCTTGTTATTCTCTGCTGGTCCAGGTACTTTAAATCCAGGTTTGATTGTTGGTAATGAATTGAAAGAACCAATCAGATCTCATAATGATGTTGATAAAGATACTGCTAAACATTATAAGAAAGCTATCAAATTTTACGATGCATTGGCTGAAAGAGCTACAAACAATGGTCATACTGTTGATATTTTTGCTGGTTGTTATGATCAAGTCGGTATAAGTGAAATGCAAAGTTTGTCAAATAAGACCGGTGGTGTTTTGTTATTATCTGATGCCTTCACAACTTCTATTTTCAAACAATCCTTTTTAAGATTATTTTCCAAAGATGAAGAAGGTTATTTATTGATGGGATTTAAAGCTCAATTAGACGTGAAAACTTCAAAAGAATTGAAAATCTCTGGATTGATTGGTCATGCCTCTCCAAATAAAGTCGCTGCTCCAAATGTTGCTGATACTGAAATTGGTATTGGTGGTACAAATAGTTGGAAAATGAGTGCAACATCTCCAAATCATAGTTATGCAATTTTCTTTGAACTGGCTAATCAAATCAATGCTAAACAAGCATATATACAATTCGTTACAAATTATCAACATGCTTCAGGAACATATAGAACTAGAGTCACAACATTGGTGAACCCATTATCTGGTATAGGTGGCGCTGATATTGCCACTACTTTTGATCAAGAAGCTGCAGCTGTTTTGATGTCTAGAATTGTCATTTACAAAGCCGAACAAGATGATAGTGCAGATGTTATTAGATGGATCGATAGAATGTTGATCAAAGTGTGTTCGAAATTTGGTGATTATTTGAAAGATGATCCAAACTCTTTTAGATTATCACCAGTTTTCTCATTATATCCACAATTTATGTTTTATCTAAGAAGATCACAATTTTTACAAGTTTTTAACAATTCTCCAGATGAAACTGCATTCTATAGACACGTTTTGACAAGAGAAGATACAACAAACTCATTGATTATGATCCAACCAACATTAACTGCATTCTCAATGGATTCCGAACCGGAACCAGTCTTATTAGATTCCATTTCTATCAAACCGGATCGTGTCTTATTATTGGATACTTTCTTCCATATTCTGATTTATCACGGTGAAACAATTGCCGCATGGAGAAATGCTGGATATCAAGATGATCCAGATTATCAAAGTTTCAAAGAATTTTTGGAAGAACCAAAAAGAGAAGCTGCTGAATTATTAATTGATAGATTCCCATTACCAAGATTCATCGATACAGAAGAAGGTGGGTCACAAGCGAGATTTTTATACTCTAGATTGAATCCTTCAACAAGTTATAACGATGGTACTGCTGCTCCAGGGGGTAGTGGTGTTGTTTTAACCGATGATGTCAATTTACAAACATTTATGGATCATTTGCAAAAATTGGCCGTTACTAACAATAATTAGAATATAATTTAGGACGGTTAATATCTTAATCAAACAGTTTTGCACATTAGTTCTTTTCCATGCATTGAATTTTTTTTAGTTCACCGCACAAAATAGTTTTCACTTACTTTCTCTCACTAAACAATCAACGTCGTTCAGAAAAAAAAAGTTGTTCAGATATAATTTTGTTTAAATACACAAAAGTCACTAACATTGTATTAGTAGTGCTATCCAGTGTTATACATAGACATGCCATTCATTAGAAAATCTCAATTATACAACGTCTGCGAATTATTCAACTTAGCTATAGCTCATATATTGGCATTGAAAAATTGTCACCATCAAGGATCAATAAATTATTTATTGGGATTTCTTTTTTGCTGATATAGTTGATAACATCTTGAGCTATCGTACCACCAAGGATGGCAGCCACTGGTGCAATTTCAGTATTCAATTGTCTGATTATTTTGGCGAAATAAGTCTCATCAGCAATTTCATTGAGGCCTAATCCTTTGTTGATTTCATTTGCTCTTGCTTTTAGCGATTCTTCTGTGATTTCAACATCATCTAAGCCAAATTCGTAGAGTGAAAAAAAGATGGATAATAAAGGTGATACGTTCTTCTTGCCCTTTCTCGTTAGGTCGTTCAACTGTGTTGATTGTATAGCATCCTCGAATTTGATAAATTTTGATTTCAAAGTAAACAGTTCAAAAGTTTCATTAGTTTCTTTATTATGCTGTACCTCAATTTTCATTATTTCAGTGTTTTTACTTGCTGGACCGACAGTTCTTGCAATTGGCATTTTTTTCTTCGTGAATGTGGATATATCTTGGATCAAATCACTGAAGAAAAATCCATATAATCCATGTGTAGTCGTTGTGTATAATGATATGTTTAACTTTCTTGAGACGTCATTGTTCAAGTATGAAAGTTGTTTGGCAGTTAAATTGTTAGCGATGATCATTTGGAATTTTTTAAAATACTCGATATCTTTAGATTCGAATGTATCTGTATCTATAGTCAAGTTCACCCTAGGATTCATCTCTTTGATTCTTGGCTCCACAGCTTCTAACTTGGATTTGCCCAGGTCCTCCTCTGACAGAAAGAATTGAGTGGAAAGGTCCTCCTCAGTGACAATTGAGTCATCTAAAAGTTCAATCGAACCAATACCACTTAGCGTCAAGTTCTTCACAATTTCTGTACCCACACCGTTCAAATTGATCACCAAGATAGACGCATTTTTGATTTTGTTTTGGCCATCAGCACCCCATACACGAAGCTGTCTATCATACAACGCTAGTTCTTCAGCACTCAATTCACTCATCTTACCTTCAAGACCGCTAAACAAGTACAATAAGTGAAAGAAGTGAAGCTTTAGCCAGTTATCAATTTGGCGTCCAAAGAAATTTCGCGAGAAACCAGAAGTTCTGCCATTTCCAGCACGGGCAAATACCTTTGTATGGGAAGTTGGAAAATGAAAACAACTTTGACACTTTCAACTAGTTTGGAAGCTGAATATCCAGAGCTTCCACACGGTAAATTGGCTAAGGGAGAAGAGGAAAGGAAGGAGAATGGATCTATTCAAGATTTTGGACACGACGCCAGAGCCACCGATTGTCAATTTGAACACGTCTTTGGACACCTCTGGGGACTACTGGCTCGCGGTGCCTATGTGTGAATATCAAAAAGAGTTGACTGACCAAGTTGTATCTTTGCATTATTCCGATATCTTAAAATACTTTGAGACAGATGATAAAGATAGGGTGCTGTTGGACTCTTTGGAGCTATTGTACTTGAACTCACAGCTCGTCGCTACCCATCCATACCTTTTAATCAGTCATTATCTGCCAAAAAACTTGACGTCTAAGGATATACCTTACAATCTATGTGATACCAGTGGGAAATTTCAAGTCTTGAAAGATGTGTTGGCGTTAATTGAAGACACAAAGCTGAACATAGCTATTGTCGCCAGATCAGGGAAATTGTTGGATTTGATTGAGGCCTTACTACTTGGATGTAAAACTAACATCAAAAGACACCATGGGAATTACATCAAAGATCCAGCTAAGAACAAACAAAGAGACTTGACATGTCACATTATACCTTCGGACATTGAGCTGGATACCCAAGAAAAATTTGACATAATTTTCTCGTTGGATATCACAGCTAAGGATGATCATTTGCAAAGCTTGAAAAAAGAGCCAAATACACCAATTCTAAGATTCGTTAGCGCAAACTCGATAGACCACGTTGCGCTTTATTTCCGCCAGTCCAAGAAGGAAAGATCAGACTATCTAGTCGATGTGACTGCTGCCATTGTTGTTCTAAGAGATAGAGTTGGAATTTTACCTCCGGACCTAAGACCGATTTACACCAAGAAGCTAACCTATTTGAAGGATTGGTTCAAAGATTTCAACAACAATCCATGGCCATTGCCCAAATTAACACAGATCAAAAAATACGATGCCAGTGATGTTGAAAAATCATTATTGTCGGAAGTGCGCCATGACAGACCAGAAGTTACCAAGGAACTGAAAACATATTATGAATCCAAAAGATTGAACCGTGATTATACCTCGAATCCGTTGAAAGATGTCACTTTTGGCATTTTGAGCATTAATTCAAACTACACCGAATCACTTACACATAAGCTAATCCAGGAATTCAACGTGTTACATAAAGATTTCGCAATCCAAGTGGATGAACTTTCTCATTTCGATGAGTTTTATGGTAATGAAAAAAACTATTTATTGGCAGATGAGACCAAATTGATAACAGATGTTGATCACATAAAATCTAGAATCACCGCTGCCACCCATAAATCCGACAAATTACTAGAGAAGATCGAGGAAGCTAAAAAAAATATAACCAAACTCGAGACAGAAGTTGAAGAACTTAATAAGAATGAAAAATTGAAAAAAATTGAGCAACTCAAAGTCTTGTTAGTTAGAGAAGAGGCGAGAAAGAAGAGCCTTAATACTGAGAATGAGTATATGGAGAAGGAAATCACAACAGCAAAAAATTCCATCATTGAATCGGACAAAATCATAGAGGAAAATAAAAAACTTATTGTGGAAAACGAAACCAAATTGGAAAACTTATTCAATAATATGATAGACGAACCAATAAACTCAAATGAGATAAAAGAACTCACAGAAAAGACAAATACCTTGAGGTCTCAAATAGAAGATTCATTGAAGATATTGAGCACCGGTAGAGGAAGAAACTCTGATAATAGAAGAAACAGTCCCAGCGTGAATAACTAATAAATAATCGATCAGTCACAGTAACCATTTATTGAGAATGCGTATATTACAATCGTCTATTAATTTTCTGGTGACCATATTTTCACCGATCTATCCCAACCGCTACTTATTATAAAATCATCACACGAGTCCACACTCATCACTTTATCCGAGTGACCTTCCAAAACATGTAGCCCAACCCAGTTATCAGCACTATACAGTTTTACAGAACCATCGTAAGAACTCGAGGCTAGGATCTTATCGTGGAATTTGACATCTGACACAATGTTGCTATGTGCTGGGATTGTGAATATATTACTAGACATTCTCAAGTCCCATATCTTTATGGATCCATCAGCACTCCCCGTGGCAATTTGGTAGCCATTATCGCTCCAGTCTAATCCATAGATTGGTTTGATATGTCCATCTAGAATCATGATGGATTTACCCAATCTGAGATCCCAAACATGACCTAGAGCGTCCAGACCTGCACTTGCAAGTAAAGCACCATCTTTTTGGAACCCCAATGTATAAACCTCTTTCGAATGGCCTTCTTGTAACAATAATTGTTGTTGTGTTTCAACGTCCCATAACCTCCATGTCTGATCGAATGATGCACTGGCAATATACTTTCCTGAAGGGTGGAACTTGCTTCGCACAATTCTATTCTCATGACCTTTGAAAAAAGCAGCTGGTGATTGATCGTCATTCACATTCCATAGAGTTAGTTGGTTCCCTGAGCTTATAAAGATGTCCTCAGTTGTTGGTGACCAGTCTAGTCCGCTTATTTTACCTTCATCATATGTAAACTCTTTCACTATTTCCAAATTCTTGTTGATCAGCTTGATATTACCGGACCAAGATCCCGATAAGATTTGATCAGTATTGTTTTGGTTGATAGTGACATGTGAGACTGGTCTTGTTGAAGCCAACTGTGAACCAGCTAGTCCGAAACTTTTAAACTTATCGTTCAAAGCTCGCCTTATTGTCAGTTGCTTTGCCATGGAGACATTAGATTCAACTTGTTGCTTTGCTATTCTTGATTTCGATCTTTGCAAAGAGAACCCTGCAATGAACTTTCTAGCATCCAAAAGCTCTTGTGATCCTGGAGTGTAGAACTCTTCATCTTCATCGTATTCCTCATCGTCCTCTCCATCGGCCTCTTTCATCTCAACATCCCTACTAGCCAGATCAATATTCTGGTTCAAGACAAGTTCAGTCAGTCTTTCTCTTCTATCTCCCTTGTCTTCTCCAAAATTAGTTATAGGCTCCCCCAAAGACCTCAACATCAGCTTGACTTCGTCATCATTAGTTGGAATCAGCTGTAGATTGGCCTTTCTCTTGGTCTCCAATTGCTGCAAGTACTCTCCAACTTGCACACCACCAGACTGGTAGTCCCTGTCTTCCCTGATATTAGCTAGATCAACAGTCTCCTCCGTCATGGCCTTCTGTTTTTTGACGTCTCGAGTCCGTCAACGTAGTAAAAAGATCACGAAGCTTTTGGTTTTTTTCATGGTGAAAAACTAAACAATGTCAAAACTACAAGAAACATCAACACCTTCAGTAAGAAGCCACGGGCGACAACGAAGCAAAAGCGATGCCATTGCAGAAACAGAAACACATCGACTACATTGTCTCGCTGGATCAGCAGCAGAAGGACTACCAGTACTGGGTCACCGAGCACCTTAGGCTGAATGGGACGTACTGGGGGCTCGCTGCGCTTTGCTTCCTAGACTCCAAGGATTCGTTTAGGAAACAAGACGTGGTGGACTTTGTGCTCAGTTGCCACAATGAAGACGGTGGCTTTGGTGCGTTTAAGAACCATGACAGTCATATTCTCTCCACGTTGTCCGCTTTACAAATATTGCTCATCTATGAATCCTTAGATGTATTGAGCCCGGAGGCCACTGAAAAATTAGTGAAGTTTATAGAAAAGTTACAATTGGACAATGGTGCGTTTCAAGGTGATAGATTTGGTGAAGTTGATACAAGGTTTGTGTATACTGCTATACAGTCACTTGCAATCTTGGGGAGATTGACCTCGAAAGTTGTGGATGGTGCGGTTGACTTTATTATGAAATGTGTCAATTTTGATGGTGGGTTTGGTCTGGTTCCAGGTGCTGAAAGTCATTCTGCCCAAGTATTCACATGTCTTGCCACTTTGGCTATAGCGAACAAGTTGGATCTGGTGGATCGGGAATTGACAGGATGGTGGTTGAGTGAAAGACAAGTTGAAAATGGAGGATTAAATGGGAGACCTGGTAAAATACCAGACGTCTGTTATAGTTGGTGGGTTTTGTCATCGTTGGCACTGATCGACAAATTGGATTGGATTGAATATGATAGACTGAAAGATTTCATATTGGAGTGTCAAGATGAAGTAAATGGTGGGATAAGTGATAGACCTGGTAATCAAGTTGACGTTTTCCACACAATATTTGGTATTGCAGGCTTAAGTTTGATGGGATTTGAAGACCTTGTTCCAGTGGATCCAATGTATTGTTTACCAGTTGAGGTTGGTGAAAAAATCAAGAAATGGCCCTACAAGGATTGAATAAATACTAATAAATGATTCATTAAACGATTCATGACTATACCTATATATATTGTAAACTAAAAATGCAATTCCTTAATCTCTGCCTTCTTTGAGGTCAGGCTGTACTCAATATAGTTCAATTTTTTCTTCTGTATCATCATCCCTGGGTTTAAACACCTGCATCCATTATAGGTGACGTCGAATGCAGGCGATGTTGGATCCGTTAGAATTAAAACAGAAGGTAATGGAGATAAATGCAATGTGTGATCAAGATGCCATATAACAGGTTTCAAATTTTTAACAAATGGTGATAAATGGCCTTGATCTAAAATGGTTTTAACAACTTTCCTAGCTTCGGAAACTTTTAAAGGTAACGATTCTAATCTTTCAATCTCTGTTCTAGTTTTATCTTTTTCATTTTCATCACTATCTTGATCTAGTTGAGGGAACAGCACAGTATTTCTTCTCAATCTCGAGCCCAAATCGTCCCTTGCAATGACTATTTCTTGTGATAAATATACCATACGTGTTGGATTCGATGACCAATTGACGCTTCTTGCAACTCTTGTTATTCTGTTCCCGAAAAGCTTTGGAATAGGGTGTTTTGGCCACAATGGTGCTTGCCATAGATCGTTCTCACCGGGTATGAAAGTTAGATTGACTCTACCTGCAATCACTGGGAATTTCTCTAATATAGCAGCCAATGAATCAAAAAGATTTTTATATGCTGATGAATGCTGTGGTGAAGAGGTGAATGACCCATTGAAAATTATTGATATAGGAATTGCTGATTCATCTTCAGAAAGTCTTGCAAATAATTTCGTTAAGGCATCTAATGTTTTCAAATCATCTAAATGACAATTGGAGCCCAGTATTATTATCTTATGATCATGCTCTCTTTCTAAAAGTTTTAATCTAGTGTGTAAATCTCGATCAATTCTCAAGTTGGCATGAATTCCTAAGAAATCCAAGTTACCAATGGCTTCTAAAGTATCAGCTCTTCTTTCGCCCGGTGGGTGTCCTATAGAAGAACAGTAAAATTTGGCATTCGAATGGATCCCATCACATAAGACCATATTACCTGGGACATAATAAGATCCCAGGTTCGGATCAGCTTGTGAAATATCAAGTTGAATCTTATCTGAATTATCTTGTAAAAACCAATCACCATTCATGAACGTTAACATACCAAATAACATAAACCTTTGATTATTTCTACCCAAAAGGTTCTTCACCTGGGTTATTGAATTTAATTCAGAATCACGTTGAATTGATGAAAATGCATTGAAGGACCCTGCTTGGAAATTTTCATTTCTCAGTAGTCTATCTTTGACTATATGGAACCTTTTTTGGAAAAGAGAAACATTTGCATCTATAGAGGTAGATAAGAAGGAGGAGTCCTTGATCTTCGAGACTTCATACTGCTTTCTATGGTAATTATAATCAAATAACGGTTGCTCAAAGGCATCGATCACCTTGAAGTAATCCTTCCAGTCTAGAGTATCTCTGATTGGAGGTGGTGATACACTAGTTGCTGGGCTAGTTCTACCAATGATATCATCGTCATCACTCATGTTGTCGTCAGCAACAGTATCTATTCTTCTTGCAGCAATCATAGAGACAACTGAGACTTGAGCTGGCCCATTCGTTCCATTCCCATTAGATGGTATAGTAGCTCTGGAGACTGGTGTACTCAATGAATCTATTTCTTTAATCACATCATTCAACCCTTCTCCATCAATAAATAATCCTCTGTCCTGTTCCTTCCATAGCTTCGCAATCTCCTCCATGAAATACTGCGATTTAGCAGACTTCCACTCGCTCCCATACTTGGGGCCAATGTAATCTGCTAGAATCTTCAAAGCATCTGATTTGATATTCAAGCCATGCTTCTTTGATAACACTCTATACGCTATAGGTCTCAGATTCGAGGGCTGTAAACGAATCGGGAGCACTATGGGCTGTGTTTCCATCATGTATATCTCTTTAATTCTATCACCAACCTCACCTTAAGTTGCTAAGACCAAAATCCCTTCTGGATCTAAAGTCTATGCTATAGAGATAATCAAACTCTACGCGACGCGTTAAAAAGACTCCCAGCACCTCGGATCTTTTTCCTAGGTCGGAATTGGATCATTTGTTTGTGTTTTGTAAACAAAGAAGTTGGTTTCAACTATAATTTAGTCCAGAGTCTGAAGTTAAGAGGTATTGATTGCTGGCTGAGAATGTTTTCGTCGATTTCTAAGGCATGGAGCGAAGTCTCTGATGAAGGAGGTAGTGTGAAATTTAACGATGAGAAATCTGGGAAAAAAAGCACCCATTACATCCATTATGACAGATCTAATAACCCATTGGAAAGACTGAACAGATCCAGTAACTTCACCAAAAAAGGCTCTCCAAGAATACTCAAACCTGTCAATGGAAACAAACAAAACTCATTGTGGGGCTCGACTATCAAGAGTTTCTCCAAGGTGTTCAAGAAGGAAGATGAAATGAGTGAGATGAAGCAGTATATGGAGGGTATGATCAGCAAACCTAAAGCAGCTGAAGACATGGGGAGAAGAAGCAGACAGGATACTATTTCCATAGAAGATATGGGGAGGGAAAGCTCTGAAAGATCCTCCAAAAGACGCAGAAGAACAGACACAATCACATCTAGAATTGATGAACTAACAAAGACACTATCAAGAAAAGATACTAAAAGAAGGCGCCTCGAATCAGAAAATAAGACAACTAAAGAGCCAGAGCTTGAGCAGAAATACAGGTCCAGATATGAGCTACCTGATATACCTAAATACGAGTCTGACTATAAGCCCTTGTTAGAGCCAGGTACTTCTCTTAGACGATATCCTTCAAAGTCCAATGTTGATAAGTCATGGAAGAGTGCGACAAGACAAAGCCCCAAACAAACACCAGAGATTACCAATGGGTCCAACAATTTCAAGATGGAAAAACTAACAGCGCGTGAACTACCATCTTCACCTCTGTACCTGTACAAAGCTTCAACTCCAAAATCCACAAAGAAATCAGATGTTACTGTTGATACCACAACGGATTCATCCAAAATTGATGAACTTTATCAGAAAGTGATCCAACTTGAATCCACAGTGGATGAATTGAAGGCACAATTGAAGACTGCCAATGAGAAGTCTATGCAACTGGAAAAGTCTTTTGAGACCTCAAGATCTACTTCGGATGAACCCAATGCTAATGAAGCAAGACCTGTGGAAACAATTCTGGAGGACAACATATCCAGACCTTTATCCCCCGTGAAATTAGATCTTGAAAGATTCAAGTTAATCAGGTAAAGCCTTTCAGACTAATTGATTATAGACTATATACAAGTTTTGTGAAATGCCTTTTTGTAGAAATTGTGGTCGATGTCTATACTGATTACATAACACATACTACTGGTGCTTAGTCATCTCTTCCAAATTTTTGATATCGTTTTCAAATTTTGAAAGGGAAAATCCTAAATTGTAGGACTTTATGCTACTTGGAAATTGGCTGATTGGCATATTAAAATAACATCAGATTGTTGATTTACCTTCTTGTTTGATTACCAGCTCAAGATTACATACGAGCACCTTTTGGTAGCCTCACCACTCGCCACAGATAAGCTTGTTCTCTATTTTTCCCCGAAAATATCATTCGTTTTTTGACCCTTAATTATCCAAGAAAATAAATAAGCACAATATGTCAACAGGGGATTTTTTAAACAAAGGTATTGAACTAGTCCAAAAAGCCATTGAGGCAGATAACGCTACGCGATATGATGAAGCTTATCAGTTATACTATAACGGGCTTGATTATTTGATGCTTGCTATAAAGTATGAAAAAAATCCAAGATCAAAAGAATTAATCAGAACCAAATTCACAGAATATTTAACAAGAGCTGAGAACTTGAAAGAGCACTTGGATAAAAAAGAAAAAGCTGCCGAAGCATCTGCAAATGGGAGTACCAAGAGCAAGAAATCAGGATCAGGCTCCGGAGGTGAAGATGATGATGACTCCGATACTAAAAAACTGAGAGGCGCTTTATCAAGTGCTATATTGTCAGAGAAGCCTAACGTTAAATGGGAAGATATAGCCGGTTTAGAACTAGCAAAAGAAGCATTAAAAGAAACTGTGATATTACCAGTTAAATTCCCACATTTGTTCACAGGAAATAGAAAACCGCTATCTGGTATATTGCTTTATGGGCCACCAGGTACTGGTAAATCATATCTAGCCAAAGCTGTTGCCACAGAGGCAAATTCAACATTTTTCAGTGTTAGTTCATCTGACTTGGTTAGTAAGTGGATGGGTGAAAGTGAAAGATTGGTTAAACAATTGTTCAACATGGCTAGAGAAAATAAGCCTTCGATTATTTTCATTGATGAAGTCGATGCGTTATGTGGACCAAGAGGTGAAGGTGAAAGTGAAGCTTCAAGACGTATAAAGACAGAACTGCTTGTGCAGATGAATGGTGTTGGTAATGATTCGAGTGGTGTCTTGGTTTTGGGTGCCACTAATATTCCATGGCAATTAGATGCAGCTATCAGACGTCGTTTTGAGAAAAGAATATACATTGCCTTGCCAGAAGTCGAGGCAAGAGGTAAAATGTTTGAGTTGAATGTTGGTGATACACCATGTGAATTGACATCGAAGGATTATAGATTATTAGGTGAAATGACTGAAGGATATTCAGGTGCTGATGTTGCAGTTGTTGTTAAAGATGCCCTAATGCAGCCCATCAGAAAAATACAAAGTGCAACGCATTTCAAAAGAACTGAAGATAATAAACTGGTTCCATGCTCTCCAGGCGATGAAGATGCCGTGG
Source organism: Hansenula sydowiorum (assembly GCA_030574735.1). Classification (NCBI taxonomy): domain Eukaryota; kingdom Fungi; phylum Ascomycota; class Saccharomycetes; order Phaffomycetales; family Wickerhamomycetaceae; genus Hansenula; species Hansenula sydowiorum. Next base: position 61,978 of record JAJMFN010000345.1, read on the forward strand.
AAATGAACTGGATGCAAATAGAAGCTGATGAGTTACAAGAGCCTGAACTTACCATAAAAGATTTCATCAAAGCAATCAAGACTACTAGACCTACAGTTAATGAAAGTGATTTGAAGAAACAAGAAGATTTCACAAATGATTTCGGTCAAGAAGGTAATTGAATTATATTAGCAATAAATATATCAAGTATTCATCAGCTTTTTTCCCAAATTCGGTTATGTATAGGTTATATCCGATCTGCATTCGCCTTAACAATAAAAGGGCATATATTCATCGACAAAGTGTTGTTCAATTGTAGACGCTTGTATGTGCCTCAGAGTCTGAAACTTTAGCGCTTGTGATTTGCACCAAAATAATTGAATTGTCGTCACCATCGATGTAAACTTTAGCATCTGGATTCTCTTTCAACATCTTGGATTTATAGAATTTCAACTCTTCAGAATTTGTCAAGATTTTAGCATTTCCTGACAATGTGGCGCTAACTTGACTCAATTCGGATTGATTCAAGTCTTGTAAAGCCTTGAATAAGTTTGATTGGTCGACATCTGCTGGGTTTTTTTTGAAAATGTTTTTGGCAACTGTCCAGTCATGTAGCAATAGAGAGACATTAGGGTTTTGTTCAATGTTCTTATATTTGACAGAGCTTTTTTTGGAGGAGAGAATTATATAAGTATGTTCTTGGGACCTGGTTCCATCAACTGGACCATCTTCGCTAACTTTTGTATCTTTGTATAATTCATGGGATGGCAAATAGTAATAATTCATCAAAGCAACATCAGGTAGACCGTGCAAATCTGCTGTTCCCAAGTGCACGAATTTCCCGCCTTCCAATAGGGAGATAACGCTAGCTGGTAATTCGTCGTGTTTGTATGTTCTTGAGCTCATGTCTGATATAGTTCTTATAGTTCAATTGATGGGAAGTTGGTAGTTGCTGGAATTGGAGTAGAAGCAATATTTCAATTTATATGACAATCGTTGTTACTTATCAAGGATCACCCCAAGGACATCCGCACACCAGTGCTAATCTTTGTCGCGAATTTTTTGTTTATAAGTTGAAGATTTCAATGTTTACGATTCAGAACTCAAGAAGATCACGATCAAGATCTTTGTTGAACGCGTGTCTGTGAAGCTATTGTTGTGTGCTGGGATGGTGCGACTGGAGAATACGGAGGATAAGAAGCGGAAGGTGGAGACTGCTGAGGAGAAAAGGGAAAGAGAACAACTTGAATTGGATTTTGCTGATGAGTTTGGTGATGTGAGAAAGACTGGTGTGACGGTGGAAGGTGATAAACTCATCAGTGGTTCGAAAGTCAAGAACCCTCTCAAGAATATCAGGCTGTTCAATAAGATAGAAGATGGATCGGGAGATGAGCTCACAGGGGAAGCTGAACAGGAAGAAGATCTAGTGGATTTAAGTGAATATGAAAATGAGAGAGCTAAAAAGAGACAGAAAACCAATAGAAAGAGCAGCGAGGACAAGGTAGACAATCCAGTAGATCATTTTGAGAAGAAAAGGATGCCCCCGATCCATTACCATTTGGACCTTTCCGATGCTGATGAGACACAAGAAGAGCTTGAATATGTCAAATCCCAAAAGTCTACCAACAAGGAATTTCCACAGCTTCTCAAGATTGAGGGCACTTCAGACATAGAGGAAGAAGCTGGTGCATCATTCGTGGAAGATGATCTTGTCAAACCTGATAATATAAAAAAACCAGATCAACGAGTAGTGCATCCAAGAGGAACCAATGGTGATTCCGATGTGATATATCGTCTAGAATCACAGGACTTACCAGATACACAAGTCGATGAAAGTGATAAAGATCAGGATCGTGACACTGTACACAGCGGAGAAAACTCGGGTGTCAAAGACGGAGATTTGGAAAACAGCGTTAAAGATGAAACTGTCTCGATAGCACAGATTAATGATTTGAAAATCAAACTATATACCAAACTGAGCGGAAGATCTACTATAGTACCCTATGGATTAGAAACTAAATTCAAAGATATATATAAACTTTTAGAAGCCACTGTTAAGGATCGTGAAAGTCAATCAGCTCTTATTATTGGTCCTAAAAATTCTGGTAAAACAACGTGTTTAAACGTTGCCCTTCAACAGTTGAGATCAGAAATTGCTGGCACAAAGGATGATTTTTTACTTGTTAAAATTTCCGGGATCACACAAGAAAATGACAAATTTGCTGTTAAATCAATTGCAAGACAATTAGATTCTGAAATTGCTAGAGCTTACAATTTCAACATCTCAAGATTGGATAGTTCTGAACTTTTGGCACAAAAATCCGTCACTGAAGCGTTTGCCAACATATTGAGTATATTGGATAAACATATCTTGGCTGAGAATACGGATCAACAAATTATCAGAATCCCAATAGTTTTCGTTATTGATGAAGTGGATGTCTATGCAAATCCAATTAGACAAACATTATTATACAATTTATTTGATTTGGTGGAGAATAGTTCTACACCAATAACAACATTATGTTTTTCAAACAAATTCACCATCAAAGATATGCTTGAGAAAAGGGTAAGAAGTAGGTTTTCACAAAGAACTATTGAACTTCCCAAATTCCAAATTGGTCAATTTGTTTCCATTGCAGAGAAAATATTGTCCATTGATGAACCGAGTAACGAATATGAAACTCAATGGAACGAACATATAAGTCGGCTGATATCAAATGAATCCAACTTAAGACAATTGGTAATATATAATCACTTGACTGTTAACAACTTCAAAGATTTCCACAATCATTGCACATACCCATTATCGAAATTATCACCAACACAACCATTCATTAACGATGATGATTTCAAAAAATATTCTTCGAACCAAGGAAAGGCATCATTACAGAAAACTGTCAACAATTTATCAGAACTTGAGCTATCGTTATTGATATGTGCAGCAAGACTGGTTGTTAAAAATGATTTGAACTGGATCAATTTAAACACAGCATATGAAGAATATCAAGCACAAGCCAAAGCTCAGAACAAAACCAGACAAACCAATGTGTTCAATGTAAATGCTGAGGGGATAAGTACAGGGTCCAAGATCTGGACAAAAGAACGATGTGAAGAGCCCTGGACTGTTTTACTTCATTTGGGGTTATTAACACCTCCAAGTAATTCTGCGAAACATGGTGGGAGAGCTGTGGATTTTTCAAACAATACCAAGGAGACCAAGATGTGGCAATTGGAGATAACTCTTGACGAGTTGAGATTTATTGTTGACTCTGAAAAAACTGTCAAGTCTTGGACAAGATTATAGTTTTACTGGTACTATTGAAGAAATTTAACTTATCGTATTCATCATGTAAATATTTTGTAAGACGGTTTTTATGTGCATATTACTCAAGGGTTATCAATTGAGGGAAGGGTCCTGAATTCTAGAAGTCTCAGTTCACCAGACAATAAACTACATGGATTCTCGAGGAATCATTAAGTCTCATCTCATCTTGCAGTAGCTGAGATGCGAGATCTGCACAGATGAGATGGACCCGTAGGCCAATGACACCTTGAGAACTGTCTGTCTGACAGCATCCCATCCTCTCCATGGCTCTCCCAGCCAAGCACCGTCCCACCGTCCGTCGCAGAAGTCCCATTGGCGTTCTCTTAAAGAAAAGTCGTTGATATTCGCAAAATGAGGCAACGCTTATAGTTCCGGTTCGCGCCGCAAAAGCGTCTCGAAAAATTTTGATTGAGGTCCCGATCGAGACAAAACAATAGAGTTTTAGCTGGTTCAAGATGAAACATCTCATAATAATATCTTTCCCAACGCTGCAGTGCTGTGAATATACGACGTCTGTTGAAACCGGGAAGACGTTTGAGAAGGTGTCAACAGCAGAGAATTATGAAACCATCTTGCCTTTGCCAACTTTTGATGTTTCAAGGTCCAGCGTGGAGATTTCAATAAATTGCACGTTGTTTCCTCATCACACACTGGACCCGTCCATCGTCTCTTGATAAAGTTTTTCTCACGTCAAGGGCTTATCACAAACCGTTGAACTTTTACTTTATAGTACCATGACTACAGTTATCCCAAACGCAGACCATGTCTGCTTTGACGAACCAAGAGGTAGCACAAGACATACACTTCACGAAGCCATCTCGAAAAAGATAGATAGAGCTCCAAATGGTTCCATATTCTCCAAAGACTTGAAAAACATATTTGCCCTGACTATGATCTGCTTGGATCTTCAAGAGAAACCAACAAGAAAGACCAGCTTCTTGACCAAAAATACTCCATACTCCTTCACATTGCAAGAGATCACTGACAAAATGGCAGATCTATCGCTGAAAGTCGAATCTTCCACCACAAGCACAACATTATCTCATAGCATAAAGGGTGAACTAGCACTATCTTTAGTCAAGAAATTCATGACTGCTAAACTGATTCATACTCCTGTTGATAGAACAAGATCCGAACCAAAGGCTAAAGTTCTCTTACAACCTACTCCAAAAGGTGTTGATATAATACAAAGTTATTGCAGATCTCTAGGCTTCAAAAATTCAAATCTACCAATAATATTGAAATCAACGCTAAACTCTATGGACCTATTTGTTTTCGAAAGAAGTCCAGTAACGGATACTATTGTGTTTTCTGAATATTTTATTCATCTGCTTTTTTTGAAATTCTTGGGTGATACTCCAAATGTTTGGAGACCAACAAATCCACCAGATGAAATCCCATCATTAGATCATAAATTTGAAGTGGAGGATGAGTTCGATTTTTCAAACTTCTCTGGTGAGGCGTTTAAATTACCAGAGCCAATCGATCCGGATTCCAATAAGAAAGAGTATTCTTCTTCTTCCAAAACAACATCCATATTACCCATACTCGGTGGTCATAAAAAGACTAAATCAAGAGAATCTCCTCTAGCTCATAATTTCTTCACAAACCCAGAATCTGATTCCCATGTTCAATATTACGTTTCCAATAAAGGTGTACGATTATACGAAAACTATAAATTTGGAGAAAAACAACCAATCACAATTGCTTATTGTTTCAACGCTAAAGCTGCCTGGCAATGGTTGATGGATTGTACTGACATTATGTATCCACATGAGGCTACAAATGTCTTGAACTTGTTCTATAAATACGGTCTAATAACACCAATCATTGTTCCACCATCCACCGCTACATCGGCAAAAAAATTCATGCCGTTGAAAACTTCATTCTTCACTCCAACTAAAGAAGGATGGGATATTTCATCTTGGAATAAATCGAAAAAACCACTAGTTGTTTCAAATGATGAAGAAATCATGCAAGCTGGTCCTTGTTTAGTTTTGAGTAATCAAGCTTTAAATGGGAGTGATGTATCATCAGAGGAGGAAAAACCAATCGCACCAATTACAAATGAACCTTTAACTTTGAAAAAGGCACTTGCAGACCCTGGTATTAGATATCTGTTCAGAAACCATCTTGAGAAGGAATTTTGTGTGGAAAATTTAGAGGTTTATCTTTCGATTAAGTATTTCAGTAAGAAAACTGCTCTGTTGAAAAACGTTATTGAAATGCAAAAACAAGATGCTTCGAAAAATGGTGATGATAAGTCTTGCTCGGAAGGTAAATGGCAAAGAACTGCTAAGAGTGTTGTTGTTAGACTTGTTAACGAATGCTTATCATCTGCCTATGATATCTACTCATCATATATCACCGTTGGTGCTCCATATCAACTAAATATCGATCATACATTAAGAGAGAAAATTGCAAATGTCATGATTCATCCTGGCTCACCGTTAGCTTCATCTTTTAGAAAAGATACAAATGACGAAATCACAAACAATTTATCATCTCCAGCTCCAGTTTACATTCCAGGTAGACCACCAATCATTGAACAGAATAATGTCTTGACAACCTCATCAGCTGCAATGTTGAATTCAAATGCCAACATTGAAAAACCAGTAAGAATGATCAACAATAAAAACCTATCGATTGATGTTAAAAATCCAACAGCTTCTTCATCAAATGATAGACAAACACCCAAGACTCCAACACAATTGGAATTATCAAGAAGTTTACTGCTCTTGCATAGATTATATCCATTATTTGAAGATGTTGCTACTCGTATTTTGAAAATGTTGGAATATGATTCATTTCCAAAATTCTTGACATCTGAAACTTTTGCTCAGGCAAATCGTCACTGATTTCCAGGTTGAGCATATATCTAGCATACATAAATGCGCCATTAAGCGCTTCTAAATACTAATAATTAATAATAACGATTGCATTGAGTACATCTTGTAACAACTACGGAAACAACTTCACCGATTTAATGTTCAAATCTCGCTTTATAATTAGTAAACTACATGTAAAATCAAAAGATTTGGATTTATAATTTGTTTCTTGTTTTTGTATTGTGTTTTATTTTTTTCTTCGTGTGGGTCGTTATGCATTCTAATTATTAACTGGTTCTAAAGTAGTACCTTTCTTAATAGTAGCCCAACCAATCAAACGCCAATGCTTTTCAATACGTCTGGATAAAGCAATCTTTTCATTGACTTCAGTACAAGCTGGAGCAGTCAATTGTAATCTAGCCATATCAGCTTTAACAGCAATAACACGAGCACCTGTAGCAGTGGAACCAATGTTGACCATTAAAACTTCGTTAGCTTCCAATTTTCTAACCTTAGCTTGTTTTTGACCTTCGGTTTTAACACCCAACAAACGACGTAATAAGAAATAGTTGATTTCAATATCGGTATAAATACTTGGTAAATGACCTTTAGCACCAACAACTTGACCAACAAGACGATCAGCTCTACATAAAGTTGGATCAACTTTAGTACCAACACCAATCAACCCACCTGGAACGGCAAATTTCAAATCGTTATGTTCGGCAAATAATGAAACAATGTTTGAAAAAATTGGTTTACATTGAATCTTACCGTTATCATCTTTGGTAACAATACCTGGTCTAATTTCAATCTCATCACCTAATTTGAAAACACCATTCAAAATAGAACCACCAGCAACACCACCTTTCAAATCATCAATTTCAGCACCTGGCTTGTTAACATCAAAAGAACGAATAACAATCAATCTTGGAGAAGCGGTGAAATCTCTTGGTGGGATTGGGATAGTCTTCACAATGAATTCATTGACAGCATCAATGTTATATTTCAATTGAGCAGAGATTGGAACAATTGGAGCACCATCAGCAATGGTACCTCTAATAAATTTCAATATAGATTTTTGATGTTCCAATGCACTTTCTTCACGCATCAAATCCACTTTGTTTTGTAAAATAATAACGTGTTTCAATTTCATGATTTCAATAGCAGCTAAATGCTCTGAAGTTTGAGGTTGAGGACAGGATTCATTACCTGCAATTAATAATAAGGCAGCGTCCATGACTGCGGCACCTGACAACATGGTACTCATTAAAATATCATGCCCTGGACAATCAACGAATGAAACATGACGCACCAAGTTATAGCGGGAATCAACACCAGGTAGGTCACATTTTGGATGGATTTCTCTATCAGAACTAAAAGATCTATAAGATGTAGTTTCATCAACGTTTGGATCATCTAATTTATAAATTTTGGCATTAGCATAACCTAATTTAATGGTAATGTTACGTTCCAATTCATCTTTGAAACGAACGGTTTGAATACCAGAAATAGCCTTGACCACGGTGGATTTACCATGAGCGACATGACCAATGGTACCAATATTAATGGTGGCTTGTCTATTTATGATTTCTGGTGATAATGGTGTTAGTTTTGTGAAATCTGGATTATCAGGTTGTTCTGGTAAACCTCCACCTTCTTCGAATTCTTTTTGTCTCTTTTCAGCCTCTTCTTTATCGTCTAGAACAGCGAATGAAACTGATTTTTTACCGGCTTCTTCTTCAACTGGAGCGGCGTCTTCATTTTCAGATTCTTCACGATCATCATATTGAAAGTCTTCAGCATCATCTAGATTACCATTGATGATAATGGTTGGTTGGTGCTCTTCTAAATCTTCAGACATAATGGCTGCTTCGTTCCTTTGGCGCTTTGAAATTAAATATGTCCACACACAGAAACAACTATCCACCGATGAGCTTTTTCAATCAAAAGATTTGATTCAAATTCGATCTTTTACCACTCTGTATCAACTCTTCAATTTTCCAAATACTTTTTGCCTTTTCGCGACGACTCACTTGAAAAATTCTTAAAGAGGATATCCGACCCTAATGACCCGGACTTCCATTAGTCGGATTTGCCGGGGACATGCTTAGTCAAGTGTATAAACTACCATCACGATCTTATTGACCATTAGCTTTAAATTGCAGTGAAGTCTACAAGTTACTTATTTGATCATGACAAGTTGTTATTGTATTAAAATACCAAGTGGCAGATCCTAGCACCACACTTTAAAACTGACCACTTGAATTATTATTCTGACCATTGAACCTATTGTATGGGAACAACGAGGAAGTGGAACTAGCATTAGGATTGAGTTGCTGTTGTGCAACAGAACTGTCTAGAGTGTTCGAGGCGTTTGTAGTGCTTGGTATTTTGGCCAAGTCATCCGTGTTGAATCCGAAATCATTCATGACAGAGTCAACATCTTTCCACAGCATATCACTTGTCCAGTCATCACTAATATCTAGAGAGGGAATATTAGAAGGTGAGCTGTTACTTGCTATCCCATGTGGTTCCCCAATGGTACCAACGGGTTGTTCGTGTTGTGGAGGTAGCCCATAATACTGTTCATTATTTCTCCCTATGCTTTGTAATTGCTTTCTCTTCTGTTGAGGAGAATGCTCAAACTGTTTCTGTGAAGCTGAGGTCTTGAAATCATTAATAGAGTTGTCACCAGTAGGGTTTGGGTTGAGGTTAGATGCGTTCTCCGGTGAGTGCTTGTTGACGATACTTCGCAAGGATGACTTGACAGATGCTGTTGATCTTCCTGGGCTCTCATCGGTGGTTCCTTCTCTTTTTAAAGATATTGGAGCTGGATCTAGTGGAATTGTTCTGATGATCCTTCTTGCCGCATTTTCAGCATTGAAGTTATTTGATAATGACCTTGGTCTTCTTCTTTGTGAAGAAGTCGTTGATTTAGTGTCTGAGTTTTCTGATCCAACGGTACCTGGATCCCTAATTAACACAGAAGTATTGTTACTTGTTTCTTCGCCAATAGCCGTGGTACCATTATCACTAGAGTTATAATCATCCTCTTCCTCCTCATCATCTTCTTCGTTCCCATTCGAAATCTCACCACTCGACGTTTTTTGATTTGGATTTAGCTTAATCATGCCAACTTGTTCTCTCAATACCCACAAACAATCAAAAAACACACTGGCAGACATTCTGGTTCTTATTGTCACATCAAGATTTGAAATGGATGCCTTTTCCCTCAGGGCTTTGAATAACTGCCACATGTTTCTCATTATACCACTTGATCTATAAGCCATATCATGTTTTAAAATGGAGGCCTTCATTGCTAATTGGATAGCAGCCATGTATAGTTGTTTACCAGCTCCGATATCAATAACATCACTTAGAGAGCTGTGGATCAGTTTGGCAACAATACATGAAGCTTGCCATATTTTCAGCACAAACACACCCGGTAAATATCTGATAAAATTCAAATCCTTATTGGAGACAGTATAAGCATGATTCAACAAGCTCAAAGCAGCGTTATAGACTAATACTAAGCCTCTTCTCAACTCGAAAGTTGCAACCCTAGAGTTGTCCAAAAAGTAATAGGTCAACAGATGAACTTTAGTGGCTAACAGCTGAAACTTTCTAATATCATCCAACCCTTGAGCTGTTAACTTCACTTCCAGTTCATTCAGTTGTTGAGTTAAAACTTTCAACAACGGGAGTCTTTCAGCTGCTTCAGCAAGTCCCACGACGTCGACAGTATTCGAATTCAAGATTTTAGCAATTTGATCTTCAAAATGACTGATCTCTACCATATGCTTTAGCTCTGTGGGTATTGAATCAGAATGACTGTTTTGTGCATCGTTAGATCTGCAACTTCCAACAACCGAGCTGTCAAACGATACAAACGCTGGGAATCCAAATGCTGTTGCAATAGTCTGTGACACAATATTACATGATATCCAAGTCATGATATGCTCCTTCAGAATTGAATTAACAACTGGTTGTTGGGTATTGTAATTATTAACGCCAGGACCGTTCAACCCAATTCTGATAGCTTGGAAAATAGCAATACCAACGGTGTTCCAGGAAGAATCAGCACTTAATGAAGAAGTTAGTGGAGGCCAGAATGTATAAATTAAAAAGGCTTGGACAGAGTAGACTGAAGAAACATTCAAAATTGGTTCATCTTCTTCATTTGGTAAATATCTGGTGATCGGGCTTATAGTGATTTCAGCTAGTGCTGTTTTCAACAGAGGAGCTAAAGTCATCAAGGATTCAGTTGAGTGATGACGAAGCGAAACAGACATTATTGTCCAAAATAAAACAGGACATAATCTATGGATCCTTTCGGGACCTTTGAACACATCCACAATGGGTAAGAATTTGTGATATTTGGTTACAAATTCAATGAACAGTTCTTTGATCTGAGCTGAGGACAATTCAACTTCACCAAACTCTTTAGGTTCACAGTAAAGCTGTTCATCTGTCAAATTTACCGTTATTGGTTCTGGTTGTTTTTCGACTAGATCATTCCGTATTATTGATGGTCCTTGTTCTAACGGTGTATTTATTGACCTTGTATCAGGCACAATTTGATGAAGTCGTTGTTGTTGTTGTGGAGGAGGAGTTGGAGCCTGTTGTGGAGCTGGGGCTGGTGCTGGCGATCCTCCAAACGGTGACCCCACCATCGATAGTGTTGGTCTTATAGGTGGTAAAGTATTATTGTTATATATTGGTTGAGGAATGTGCTGCGGTGCAGGTTGTTGTGGAGGTGGTTGTGAGTAAGTAGAGTTGTTCAGCTCATGGGCCTGGAAGGACCTTTGTTTCAATTGTCTCAAAAGATTATCGGCACCTGCTTCACTGAGGTTTTTCTTCAGCTCCTCTAGCTCTTCCTCAATCTGCTGGAACTTAGCTCTTTTGTAAGTTCTTTTATAGTCAGATTGCAAGGAACACGATATACCTTTCTTTGAACACCTTGAGCATGGATTCGGATGTTTCTCTTGGGCATCACATTTTGATTTTTGCTGTCGACACTCAACACAGGCCATCTTTTTGGCCTTCATTTGCCTGGGGCGACCATGACTGTATGAGCTTGGCTCTGGACTTTGATATTCTTGAAGATGCCCTTGGTGTTGATATGATTCATTATTTGGCACATTCTTCGGGTGATGGTTATTATTCGGCATTTCGAGCCTTAAAGTGTATGTAAAGAAGCAGATTAACTGAGATATTCAAGTCTTAATGAGCCTTGTCCACTTAAAACCAGTAACGCAACACCAATAACCGTGGTCCTGATGTTGTCTTAAGCGAGAAATCGGGTTATTGTTTATGTCTTTTTCAATTTTTTTTTTTTAATTTTTTTTAGATCCGAAAATTTTCTTTGTCATCTTACGATGAGCTATCAGATAATTTCTACAATATAATATTGAAAAATCAATATGGATTCATTAAAAATAGCACTCAAAAAATATTAATATATGGTAAAAGAGGTAGTCTACATACGTTGGTATAATCTAACTCAAATATATTTCGAAATTTTTCAAAAAATTTAATCTAATAATTTCACGCATATGGAAATATATTTAAAACAAAATTATAAGTACATAGTCGTTATATTATCACAAAACTTCTACTAGCTATGTTCAAAATCTACTATATAAGCGATCCTCAAGTTTCACGAGGCTCTCAGAGACAAATATTAGGATATTCTGACCCTCAGATAATCTAGAAGCTAGCAGGAATGCCAAAAAAGCCTAAAGGGCAAGGGCTGAAACAATAAACAGTTGGCATCCATAAACATCTACATTTTACAAAGATTTTAAACATACATAGAAATATTATAGCCCAGTATATAATGTGAATATTGCGCAAAAACAATACACATGGTTAACATAAAAAAAAAAAAAAAGCCGTACGACGTAATATATATCTAATAAAATTTAGGATTAAAGTCAAATTTGAATGATATAGTTATAGGCTAGTCATAGGTTTGAAGATAAATAGGTACGTGTATAAATAAGTAATATCCAGTCATAGCACCTCGTCAACAGAGACCTTTTTCCCGACTTGGCCCCTATCAAACTTAGAATCGAAAGTAGACTTGTTAGTCCCTGAAGTATTATCAGAATCGCTTGACGTCAATGAGTTTCTATTCGATTGACCACTTGAATCGCTTTCATGTTTTTCGAAAAACTCTCTCAGACGTTCATTGTGTATCTTTTTACCAAAGTTTTTATCGAAATCAGACTGGTGAATCTTGAATTTGGTCAAATTGGTTGAGCTATTCTGATGGGATAAAGTTGGGGTTTCAACATTTGATCTCACGGTTAAGTCATCAATATCAAAATAACCATACCCACCAAGTGCAACATCAATCTCCTCTTCGCTTGAAGTACCAGCAGTAGCTGATCTTGACATTGATACGGCTTGTAAATCTTTCTTCTTCAATTCCTGAGAACTTCTCAAATTATTATCCAATTCGTGTGCATGGGGAATCTTCTTAATACCAACGTTATGTTTCCAAATATGTTGTAGTTGGTGGAAGACCCAGTCCAGAGTGGATAAAAATCGATCATTCTGTCTGTATTGACTAATCAGGCACATCTCAGTATAGTCGTCTTTGATAATATAACCAATACCAAACCCATTACTAACAGCTGGTGTCAATCCAAATAATCTCATAGCTGGGTTCCCACAATTCGAAGCCACCAAATCAGGAACAAATAAAGGGAAGATAACATCATCAAACAATAAAGGTGGGATTTTTTCAGGAATATCAAATTCAGGAGTAACATTATTGAAAATTTCCCGTTGTAGATAAACATTTTGCAAAGCTTTCAAATGTTTCTCAAACCCCTCGCCTTTGGCAGAACTCTTCAATTGTTGCGAGTGGAAACTACAGCAATCAACAAAAGCTTGCCATCTAGTTTCTGGTGATGAATCACTAACAAAGATTTGGCAAGTTTTGGTGATGAAATTATTTTGCACGGGATATAATTCTGATCTTGAATTCTTGAAGAATCTTGTTGAGACGGGTTCCACCGTGGAAATTGGACGACCATAGAGAGCATAATGAGCAACTTGTAAAGCTATTTGAATCAATGAATCAGCTTTGACCCCAATTTTTTTAGCAAAGTTTCTTCCAAACTTCAAGGTTTTGGTGTTTGTTAAGTGAGTACATATTAAATCAGTCAATCTTGTCTCTGCCAAATGTAATGAAGTTTCAGCATCTGGGGCAAAGTTCCACTCCAATTTTTCAGGTTTTGGTTTGATAGTTTCACCCTTCTTCAAAAACTGCACACCTGGGAATAGCGTATAATTCCCATCACCTAGTCTTAACACGGAGTCAGTAAATATATCGGAAGTGAATCTCAATACACTTGTTCCGTCAGCTGTAAAACTATCCCAAATAACACCAGCAACCGAATTTGCAGTGACAACTAATTGTAACTTATCGTACCATCTTGATGTACAAGACCCCGTTTGGACACCATACTCGTCAATGTTCAATGACCCAACAGATATAGTTTTGGCCAGTTCTTCAACCTTGGAGTCATCTGGTGTTGAATGATCCAAAACCAAAACAAACAACGCCGAATCGATAAGACTCAAGTTCTTTGGAAATTCACGCTGTAAGTAAATTCTTGAAGATTTCCAGTTTTTATACGTATCAGACGTGATGGAGCCAATTGCTGTACTATTTGGGTTTGCCACATCTTCGATTTCTAGCAAGATGCCCTGTAGAATTCCTTTCAATTCATCACTTGTGAATATGATTTTATTGTCATCAGTCAACACTTTCAATGTATAAAATTGGGATTTGGACAAAATCAAAATATAATCACTTGTGAGATTAGTTTTAGATCTGATACTATCAAACTCTGGCAGTCTTGTTGTACCGAAAAGATTTAAATATGGTTTCATTGTTAAAGGGCTTCCACCCATTGTTGTATCCCGTGTCAATGTACCAAGCCTCAAAGAACTGATAAATTTCAAGGCCGATGAGGCCAAGACGGCAGCGCGGTCTGCTTGACTTTGATCCCATTTGATTTGCTTTAATGGATCATTCTCCAATATTAAGAATGGATTCCTAGGCAATGCCTTATGATCGATCAATATGTGATCCAAATTCAAGTGATCCAAGTAACAATCTTCATTTTGATGGAACTTCAACAAATGATTTTGTAAAGTTTTCGAAATTGGATTCTTCTTGAACTCCTCAATTTTGTCTTGTAGATTTTTAGACTCTTCATCATTCAACAATGGCACAAGAGATATTTTTAATTGCTTCAACGTTTCGTTTAACGAAGGAACAGGTAAGTTTGGTAGGTCAGCTTCTTTTTGGAATGTTTCATTGGATAAGTACTCTGGAAGGTACCCTGGTGGGTGAGTTTTAGAAGGCATTGTTCCTATCAGACCAGCCAGCAACCATACTTTGGCATCATCAAACAAGGGTTCAGCATTATTCCAATCAGTTTAAATATCAGCCTTTATAATTGTATCTTGTCATTCAATTTGCTTGGAATCCCCACCAAAACAAGTTGGAAATTCGCGTTTATCCGCCGGAATGGAAAATATATGATTTCGAGCCACGCCGGAGGAATTTATTTACAGATATTACAAAATTACAATATTTAACATTAATGACATTGATTTTATATATACAAATGGGGCCAAAAATCCAATTAAGAGCGAAAGAATTATGCGACTTACAATCTCTCAAAGATAAGATCCCAAAGTATTAATTTTTAATAATTTTATATTTCCCTCAACACCACACACAAACAAAATTTGTATCTAGTATAATAAAATAATACACACAAAAGATAAAGCAGAACAAATTTCCTTAACGGTTAGATTTGGCAACACGTTCTAATTCATCCTTCTTTTTGATGGCATAAGAAGTTGAAGAACCTTTAGCAGCGTTGATTAATTCTTCAGCTAAACATTCAGCAATGGTCTTGATGTTTCTGAAAGCAGCTTCTCTGGCACCAATGGTCAATAAGGCAATAGCTTGGTTGACTCTTCTCAATGGAGAGACATCAACGGCTTGTCTTCTAACGGCACCTGCAGAACCGATTCTGGTGGAGTCTTCTCTTGGACCAGTGTTAACAATAGCATCAACAACAACTTGTAATGGGTTTTGATCAGTTAAAACGTTGATGATTTCTAAAGTATGTTTGACGATTCTAACAGCTTTTAATTTCTTACCGTTGTTTCTACCGTTCATCATCAAAGAGTTAGTTAATCTTTCAACGATTGGAGCTTGAGATTTTCTGAATCTCTTAGCAGCGTAACGACCAGCAGTGTGGGAAACAAAGACTGGCTTTGAAATTTGAATGTAATCAGTCAAAGAGATATCTTTAACGGTAACATCTTCGAATGACCATTTGTTGAATAATTTAATTTGAGCTTGAGCTTGTTGAACTTCTTCTGGAATTGGAGTAGCTAATTCAACATATTTAACTTCAACTGGTTCTTGAACAACTTCGAATTCTTCTTCAACAATTTCTTCTTGTGGGATGTCAACTTGTTCTTCAGCCATCTTGGATAATTATTTCTGCTTCTTTGATGTTATAAGTGTCTCTTAATGATGATCAGAAGTGTGAAAAGAATGCTTTTTTGGATTTTACCTAGGTGTTGATACCTGAAAAAAAATTACTGTCTGGAGCTTTTTCCGCGAATTTACTCTCTTCCTCACAATTTCGCGAACCTTTTCCAGTAGTTAAGCAATTCAATTCGCGAGTGGTAAGCGACACACAAGTTGAGTCGTGGTGTTAGGATGAACTGAGAAAACGCTATTAGGGCTATTTTTAGCATCACGTGGGTAGAAAATACGATTTCTTAGGGCTTCTACCTGAAAAAGTCAATTTATGCGTGTATGTCATATCACTCAGTATAAATTTAGTATATACATTACACATCTTCTGGCCACCAGTATGGGATGAACCCCTTTAGCCCAACTTTCAATGTAGAGTTGTCCTGACCAGCTCCTGGAAGCTCAATGCTAAAGTTCAACTTTTGGTTTGAAAAGTCCTCCAATCTAACCAATGCTAACCCAATATTCCCGTTTGTGGACAGTAATGTCCCCGAGCTAGAAGGTTTCTTAGATCTTGGCCTAGGAGACTTTGTGCTGTTTCCAAAAGGTGACGATGTAGCTGCCTTTGTGTTCGGTGCAGCTTGTGAAGAAGCACCGAATGGTGAAGGTCCAGTTGCCTTAGGCTTAGAAGATTCTTGTTTATCAGACAATATATCAACATAACTCACGTCTTTCAAGACTTGACAAACAGGGTCCATTGGATCATAGACCGGATAATCTTCCAGCTCCTTTCTGTTCTCTTTCAACAAGAACAATCTAACAGGAACAACTCTCTTCCTTACGATCCCAGTATGGAATGTTCGTACTGTCAATTCTTGACCCGTATAACAACCTTTATCAAAATGTACACCATCCATAAGTTCCAAGTTACATTCCAATGGTAGCAGTTGGTTTGGTGGTAGGTCTCTTGTGCCCTCGGGTATCCCAAACAATGATCTTCTGATGCTCAACTGCTCAGATGATATCTCTTGTGAATCTTCCAATAATGTTTCAGATAGGATCTCGTGAATGGACTGGACGTTTGGCTTGGTGATCAATTTCATTCCCAACTCTGGACATCTGTCATCAAATGCAAAGCTTATCAGATCCTCATGGTTGAAGTTTTGGTTCCAAAATTCTTCTTCTTTCAAAAAAGATTGAGCTTTGGATAAGGCTTGTTCAGGATTCTTAGAATCTGTGGCTTCTTCATTGAAATATTGTTCTTTCAGATCAAAGAAATAATCTTGTTTGCTATCATTATAGAAATACCAAATTTTGTAGTTTTCTTTAGACTCAGTTGATAGTTGGATCTTGGCTTTTAATTTATGCAATTTTAATGTCATCATTATTTGCTTTGTTATTGAATCATCCAATTCAACGAAATATTGGGGTTCTGCATTGAAATGTTGCTCATTAGGTGCGTAGCCCACTGGATAAATGAAACTGTCTGTTATTATTCTTCCTTTACTGTTTAAAAACATTGAGTAAACCCCATTTCTTGTGATAATTTGGTTACCAGATTCTTTTGATTCTTTCAAGACACCCCAATTGATAGAGTTGAATTCGATCCCATCATCTAAAAACAATGAACTATCCTTCTCCTTGGTGGAGAGTGTCATTGTCAATTTCTTTACAGAGTTGGGTAGCAGTTTGGCAGTTACCAATCCATTCAAAAACTTTGTGGAGTCGGGACCTTTAACCGATATCAATGACTTATTTGACACTTGAAGAAACCCTTTAGAAGGCGGTGGAAACGGTAGTGTTGAGTAACAGCATTTCCTTACCAATATACCCGATATTCCTACTTTAACAGCACCCACTTTAGACAACATAACAACCCAACAACGACTTTATCTCCTTCAGGTAAATGTCATTTGATATGTAGATGATTATGAATCAGAATCTCCGGAAAATCGAAAACAAAGTGCTTATGTCATCATCATATACAAAGTCTGAGACCTCTTCTCAATTCAATGTGAAAGCCAGACGGGCAAAAATATAAGAGACAGATGTATATTGGGCTAAAAATAAGAGTTGTGTTTAAGCATGCTGACTTTTGTCCACAAAGTTTAAACTTGAGAAAGTTATGTATAAGGATTATTCTGGTATTCAAACTTCAAACCTCGGTTAACTGAATTATAAGTTGGCCCCAAGACTGGAGATAAAAGGACAATATACC
Organism: Hansenula sydowiorum; assembly: GCA_030574735.1. Lineage (NCBI taxonomy): Eukaryota > Fungi > Ascomycota > Saccharomycetes > Phaffomycetales > Wickerhamomycetaceae > Hansenula > Hansenula sydowiorum. The sequence goes on from JAJMFN010000345.1 coordinate 79,851, forward strand.
TAATTAACCCAGGTGACTTATGAGGCTAGCGCTTTCAAATTATAACTATTAGTCACTGATACCTCAGTCGGTGGGTCTTGGCTGGGGGTGTAAAATGATAAGTATCTGGATATTGTCTAGGAGGGTTGTCTGAAGTACACAACTTTTGCATACAAGTTTTTCTCACCATTCAAGTTGAAAAGACCAAATACATGTCCTTCTTGAATGCCCCAAAATGAATCCACTGTGCCCTGTCTCAAGCTGTGCTTTTGCTGCAATTGACCGTATTGGTGAGTTGTGAATCGTGATTGACTTTCATGGAAATGTGCGTCCCAATTGCCGCTCACTGGGGTCCAATGTGAATTTACGACTCTATACTTTACTTTCAACAATACCCCGAAGGTTTGTTAAACACACATGTATCAACCCCTGGATTATCCCAATGAGTTCTCGATTTATAGCATGGATGAATTAGCGTTTCGGACTCCTTCCACTTTTATGGGAATTCTAGCGTTCAGCATTAGGTTAACAGTTTGCTCGTATGTTGTGATCAAAGAACCAGAATACGCGTATTATAGGAGATCAATCTTTCAAGATTTGGAGAATCCCTACCAGATTGGACCTCGAAGCCTCCGTTGAGGACTTCATAATGAGATTGAATCGCTACATGAGCCGTGCGTTGGGGGTTCCCCATAGGGTCCCCTGTAAGGATGATCTAGACAACTGGGTACGGCCTTTCTACCTTGACAATCAGCGTCACTGTATACATAAATTCCCAGATTACTAGACACGGAAACTTAATAAGTTCGCCACATGAACCTTTAGTACGTTCTTACAGACTCATGTGGACTGCCAGATACTAGAAGTAGCTGATGAAGAGGACAATGCGTTGGAATTTGGCTTTTTGATGATCTCTCGTTTGGCTGCAACTTCTTGGTTGTCCTGGATTTTGTGGAACCAACAATGATCGGTAACGACCCTTGTGCTTCTTGATACTTTTGAACATCTTCAAGGAATTTAAGCACCACCACCTTGAGGTGGTGTGATGATTCTATGAAAGTTCCAATGCTACATGGACAAGCAATGAGAGCAAATAGGCAGAAGAATTACCCAAAATGGAGGTATAAAGTTACTAATCGGATTACCTCGCTACGCCATGATCAAAGGCCAGGAAAGTGGAAAAAGTACATGTGAAACAAATCAACATACTTGATTGACCAAATTGACATTCCCAAGTCAAAATGATTATGAGCTGGCCACTAAACATCTCGATGGTCCCGACTCCCCTATCAACACGGAACATTACATTTCAAATTGCAAAAGAGAAATATCGTATGAGACATTCAATGAGGTGTGTATATTTAGCGACAATGTATCAAGACTTAACTGAAACTCAGGCATTGGATCTACTCGTCCCCTAAAAAACTCTCAATTGCACCTTATTCGTTGTAGCATTAAGAAAACACCTTCTGTATACTTCATTCAAGAATATTGTGAGACCTCTAGAAACATGGGCTACTTGAAATAGCTGAAAGAAAATGATGTATATGTAAAATGGAACTCAATCATCTGATAGTAAAATAGAACGCCCTAAATAACAAAAAAATAAACCTTATTTGAAAACAAAAGCTCAAATAACAAGACAAACTCTAAAATATAAATCAAGCAGCAAAATCAGAACAATAAGTTAAAAAGCAAAGCTTTTGGAAGCAAGTGTGAAGAAGAGCAAAACTTCTTCTTCAATAAAAAAGGACAATAAGGTAATGATAAATTGAGACAGACATTGTAAGCGTCAGTCGCTCGTAAAATTGAATTGAAGAAACCATGAAATGAAACAGAATGTTTTTTTATGACAGTGTGACATGAGAACGAAAAAGGT